>CAIGQS010000002.1:836811-978983 GCA_903798195.1 Danio kyathit
GATATTGGCTTAAAATTGTTGCTAAATAGAAGAGCAACACCACCACTCACATTTGAGAAATGACTTAGCACCGCTAAACCTTTAAACTCTTTCACCCAGTTAATCATATTTTCTTTACTACTATGAGTTTCTTGCAAAAAAAAAACAATGTCTAGATTCTTTTGTTCCATTGTTTCAAAAATCTGTGCTCTTTTTTTAGAATTATTTGCACCATTAACATTCATAGATGCAATATGTATCTCATTCATAACAACAAATAAAAGAAAAAAGAAAAGAAAAAGAAACATGCTTCTCCATACATCTTTTCTCTTATACCTCATCATTACTTAGGGTGTTGTTTACATTTCTCACTATTTTCTTTAACCTGTATATTTCTTTGTTGGAGAAAGAATCACTGGCCATTATCAGTTTTGTTTGTTCGACAAATTGCTTTAAATCAGGAAAATATTACTGTACCTTTACAACTCTTTTATTTTTTGTCGATCTGAGGAACAACTTTATGTCCTCAAGGCCATAACTGCAAGTGGGGAGTTCTCCTTGTGATAAACTCACAGTGCTTTCTGATGAATCACTGTCACTTTCTGTGTCTAGCATGTTCTCATTTTTGTTGATACCTGTCTTGCTTATTATAGCTTCTAAAGGCTTACACTTCATCTTCCTTTTTTGAGGAGTTTTAAAACACAATTGCTCTTGTTCCATTTCTAACTGTGGCTCCACATCCATTTCACAATTTTGCCTCTCTACACCACTTCTTATTTTTTCTCCATGCAAGGAGGGAAGCCAAAGTGTCAACAACTCCCACATCAGTGTTTGGCATAACATTAGATCTAGCCCCAACAATCTCAACTTGAGAAAAATGAGACTGTATTTCAGCTTCTACAGTCACATTTTTCATCACATCTAAAACTACTGCTTGGATTTCTACTTCATTATCCTTTCTTTTTTCACCCGTTTCATCTTTATTTCTGTCTCTTTCTTCATTATTTTTATTTGGACAATTCTGGATTAAATGCCTTGTGTCCCCACACCCAAAACACTTCACCTTTCCTGTAGAAACGAAGATAGCATAATTAAAATCGTCAATTCGAAAGTTTAGTGTCAAATCTAGATTAGCGTCATCTGGAATAATCATATGCACGAACCGTCTGAATGAAACAATGTGTTTCAGTAACGGTGATTGGCTACTGATCGGGATTTTCTTTATCGGGGACACTAGTTTTCCGTAGCGTGTCAAAGCCTGCTTTAGGATCTCATTGCTAACAAATGGTGGTACATTAGAAAGAGTGACTTTTTTAGCTGGCAGAGAAAGTGAAAGAACAATTCCTCTTTCTACTAACTCATTCGCTTTATCTACGCTGTCCAAAAAAAATCACAATTGCGTTGTTCATTCAAGACATGGACAACACACTAGAAAGTCCAACTACTTCTCCCACTGCCAAACAACAAGCTTCGACACTCACCATAGATGCCACTTTAACTGCGTGACGTCTCGTGAGTGAACTCAGCTCTTGTGCTCTCTGGGCCGACATGCTTCCTAAAAAGCGGACAGCACTCGGCCCTTAACTTAAACAAACAAAAAACAAACAACAATAAACAAAAAGAAAGGATAGAAAAGATAGTGAAGGACAGAAAGTGTTTCACTCACACAGCTCTATTCCAAGCTCACAGCTCTCCACGCAGCTTCACTCGCACTCGCACTCACAATCGCACCGGAAGAGAGAGAGAGAGAGAGAGATAGTAACAATGAACTGAAGTCTGCTGGGAATGGTACCTCTCTTTAACTGCAAATGTTTATATATATATATATATATGTCCTTACATGAACTTATAATGGTAGTGGAATTATTACATCTCAAACTGATTATATTTGTAATATTAAAATTGATGCAGTGCTGGAAATCACTTACTTGTTTCTCTTCATGGGAACTCTGACGTGTGTCTGGATAACACTATGGGAGATCGCTAGATGACAAATGACTGAAAAGTAAGAAATCGCGCCAATAAATGCCAAATGAATTGGCAGAGATTGGCTCCTCAGGTGCCAGCGATTGATCATTAACGGAGCATATCAGTTGGCGCGTGTGAAGTGTTTGAACTCACTGGTATATTGCAGAAGTCTGCTGGGAATGGTACCTCTCTGGTACCCTGAATGGTACCCTGTACCAAGTTTGGTAAATGATTTAATCACCTAACAATGGTGCTTTACAGGATTTTCAACAGGAAACCTAACTAACTGCCTCACGAGACTCTTTTCCATGACTTCCTGGTCATGTGCTCATCATATGGGACATCCTGCAAGATGCACACTTTCGTAGAGATAAAGGATCTCTGGAATTTATGCATATGAATTAAACTTCACTTGAAGAGTTACAACTAAGGCAGATGCATCTTTGAATAATATGCCATAGTTTTCCTCATACACTACTGCAACCAACTTGCAAGAACTTCTTTCACCGGTAACCGAGGACAACCTCCACTCAGAAGCGAGTAAATCCCAATGACGTCACCAAGTCACCAACCAATCAGGAGCGCCATGCTTCGCCGAGGCCAGCTTGGCGAGGGAAACTCAAGACTTCAGCAAAAGCGCAAGTAACACAAACAAATGTTGGCTCTTGCTGATCTGGTGCAGATTGACCCTACGCAGTTAAAGATAAGCCAAATCTCTACTTTTGTGGTTTCTCAGGTGTGAGTCTATGATCTAGTAATAAGTACTAGAATTAATTTGGGATGGTTGTCAACTCATTTTAAATTTTCTGAACTGCCTCTGTGTGTATGTGAATGTGTGTGTGCATTTGTTTGCTGTTTGCTTATTACGCAGTTACTTTCATGTCTTTTGGATGAGACGTTAAACCGAAGTCCTGACTCTCTGTGGTCATTAAAAATCTCATGGCACTTCTCGTAAAGAGTAGGGGTGTAACCCCAGTGTTCTAACCAAATTCCCTCCATCGGCCCTTACCGGCCTCCCAATCATCCCCATTCACTGAATTGGCTCTATCACTGTCTCTCCACTCCCCCAATAGCTGGTGTGTGGTGAGTGCACTGGCCCCCTTGTCCTGTGGCTGCCGTGTCCAAGTGGACGCTGCACACTGGTGGTGGTGTGAAGAGACCCCCCCTCATGATTGTGAAGCGCTTTGGGTGTATGGCCATACACAATAAATGCGCTATATAAATATACATTACATTACTTACTTATAGGGCTCGGCGATATGGGCAAAAAATCATATCCCGGTATTTTTAAGAGGAATGACGGTATACGATATATATACGGCAGGGCTATTCAATTAGTTTGTCATGGGGGCCGGTTCATGAAAAGCATCCCAAACGAAGGGCCGGAGAGATATGACTTGCTATATGAGTGATAACACAAAAGCAATATAAGAGCCCATATGTTGTATTTTTGCTGCTTAAGACACCCACGTTGGCTTTTTCTACATTAAGATGTTAATATATTGTATTTTGAAACTACGTAGTATCAGTGCATTGTACAATAGACTTTTTATTTTTTTATAACATCAAATGTATTTCAGAGCACAACAAAAGCAGTGCATTGCTGAAGTAGGCTTCTTCTACATTCAGACACATTCATATGTTAGGTTTTGTACTGCATAACAATTAGGGATGCAGCAATTATAGATTTTGGTTGTACAATTATATAGTCTGAAGAATAATCATGGTTTGACAGTTATCACGTCTAATGTAAATTCAAGCTTTATGTTAGGTGAGCTATTTAGATGAACTGTTGTTGCCATCTGCATTCATGCATACATACTCATCTTAATATTAATTCGTCTAACATTTCTTTTGTTTACACTGCACTGAAAGGCATGCAGAACTCTCACCGTGAGATGTTTTCTACTGCGTGCGCCCGCAAAGACGCAAGCGCGTTGCTCCGCTTGTGCGCGCATATTGTCATATATTCTTACATTAGAAACAACAAACTTGCAAGCAGAAAAGACGTGATATAGGAACGGCTGCTGCGTTAATCCGGTGTGCGGGCGTATTAGCCTTAGTGTACATACTTGGAACTTTAAACTAGGGCACAGTTGGCAACTTGGCATAACTTTGTTTAACTGCAGCAGTTTCGTTTTGTACCGTGCAACAGAAATGCGGCTTAGAGAAGCCTTTACGATTAATTGTGACGAATTAAAGGGCAGTTAATAGTGAAATCGGCTAATTGTTGCATCCCTATTGACGATATCAGTGCATAGTATAAAAGGCATTTTCTACAAACATATCCAAATATTTTTGGCTGCCCGCGCTACTCCCTGAATGTCAGGTGACTCACGCTCTGCGCAGCTTGCAGCTTGTGCTGTATTGAACAGGCGCACCTTACTTCATAACTATAGCGGCCGTTTTTCTACTGAACTAAATTTATTTTTGATGTCTTGGTCACACTATTTGGAGGGCTGGAACAAATTGCCTCGGGGCCCGGGTTCGGCCCGCGGGCTGCCAATTGAATAGCCCTAATATACGGTATTTTCCCATAAATGGTTACTTAAGAGTTAAAGCCTTTATTAAAACTTTATTAAACAGTTTTTGAGCAACACAGGGGTACGATGTCTTCTATTTGCTGGACAAATGGTAGATAAAGTGTGAATCTTTTAATCTGACTCAATTGAGTCAAATTAAGTGATTTGATTCTTCAAGATCTGATTCCTTGAAATGAGCTAATAAATCCCTTATTGATCTTTTAACATAGATTGATCCCCTACAGAAGCGAGCAGTAGATTTTTGCTTCATAGCCTCTCACTGAGACTGAAGAGAACTTTTGCCACTCTGACTTTAGACATAAAGCAGAACCCCTAAGAGGACAACACGGTTGAACAATGTGTCTTTTTAAAGATGTCATCCCGACCGTGTGTTTCTGGATGCGGTGATTTCCTCGCCTTGGATGACAGGCGTACGAGCACTGTATCACATGTCTAGGGGTCCAGCATGTTGAGCAGATGCTCGCGGACAGTTCTTGCCCTCACTGCAAGGGCTTGACTGCTGTGCAACTAAGGTCGCTGCACACTCTAGCATTAGGGTGCATCACCCCTGCTGCTCCCCGCCATTCAGTTAGCACACGGCCAGGCCTGAGGATCACAGTGGGGGCTAATTTGTTTGGACCCCACACTTCTTGTCAGTGTGCTCTGTCCATCCTCCGGGATGGCTGCACTCTCATTAGATGACACCACGGACGTGATGTCCATCACTTCATCGGAGGGCAGGCTAACATGCTCCGATAAAGATCCGGACCCACTGCCACCCTCCGGGGTTGTCAGTGAGGGTTTGGATTTAGAATCGGACATGTTAGTCGTAATATACCGGGCTGCTTCAGCCGTAGGACTGGAGATGGCTTGTCCCACAGCGCAACTGCCAGACCGCTTAGATGGGTATTACGTAGGGGGTAAGAAGATGGCAAGACCGTCCAAGCCCCCCGTCCCCTTCTTCCTGGAGGTACACAGTAAGCTCATGCAGACATGGAGGGCTCCGTTTTCTGCACTGTCCTCATGCGCTCCCGCTCTCACTACCTTTGATGGCGGAGTAGCCAGGGGGTATAAGGCGATTCCTCAGGTGGAGCACACTATTGTAGTCAATCTTTGACCACAGAGTGCCTCTCAGCCAGAGCCTACACTGCTGCTGGCCAGGCTGCTTCAGCTCTGCATGCATTTGGCCACCTATCAACGCTACCAAGTGGAGAAGGTGGCTGAGCTGCAGGAGGGCTGTTCTTCCCTTGGCTTGATGCCCCTATGGGCTCCACATGGCGACTAATTATGTTCTCATGATCACCAAAACGGCCGCTTGTGCTCTGGGGAAGACGATGGCCACACTAGTCGTCCAGGAACGCCAACTTTGGCTGAACCTGGCAGATATATGGGACGTTGACAAGGCTCGCTCTCTCAATGCACCCATATCCCAGGCTGGCTTGTTTGGTGACACAGTCGGGGACTTTACCCAGGAAGTCTCAACAGTGAAATAACAGTCGAAGGTGATGGGTGAATCAGCGAGCTCGGAAAATTGCTCTCCCCGCTGCCCCATCCACCTCGACTGAGACGCCCCCACTCCAGGGTGCCATTAAGTCCGTTAAAATAACTTAGAAGGGTCCCCGAGACGGGCCGCCCAAAGAAGAGGAGACCTGCTCTTTCCTCAATGGAGGGCAGAGGACTCATTCCAACGACATTAAAATTGAAATTAACACTTCCGGGCTGGCTGTCCCCAAATATTCAAAAAAAGAACAGTTTCCTCTCTCTCCGGGTGTGCAAACACGAGCCTTGTCAGTCTGGGATGCTCCGCCTTCCAGCTTGCAGTGCCGGGCCATATCGCCACAGGCTCTCAGTGTGCAAGATAACGGGCTCCTTTTTCTCACTCTAGCCTCACCACGGAATTCCAGGGAGGAAGGTAAGAGACAATCTTTTATTTTCATCTCTTCCTCTGGCCGCTCTGCTTTCCCACGGTGAGCACTCCCATCCCGATAGTGCCATTAGTGCAGGTCTGCCAGCCTGGTAAGCACTGCTCAGCCCCACATGGTGGCTCATACGGATGGTCAGACTCAGCTACGCATTACAATTCACTATTCACCTTCCCAGGTTCACAGGTATTCATTTCACGAAGGTCAGTTCCGTGTCCGCCCCTGTCTTGCGAGAGAAGATTGCTGTCCTCCTGGCAAAGGACGCAATCGAGCCGGTCCCTCTAACTGAGATGAAGTGCGGGTTTTACAGCCTATAATTCATCGTCCGCAAAAAGAGAAGTTGGTTGAGGCTATTCCTAGATCTGCGCAGACTGAACCATCATTTACGCAAAATGCCGTTCAAGATGCTTACACAGAAACACATACTACAATGCCACTGTCCTCAGGATTGGTTTGCAGGAATAGACCTGAAGGATCCATACTTTTGTCTCCATTCTCCCATGCCTCCGTCCCTTTCTCTGGTTTGCGTTAGATGGTCGAGTATGGCAGTACAAAGTCCTCCCCATCGGTCTCCATTGGTTTTCACCAAGCTCACGGAGGGTGCCCTAGCGCCTCTTCGGCTCGCAGGCATTCACATACTCAATAATCTCAACGACTGGCTCATATTAGCTTCATCCCAGGATCAATTGATTATGCACAGGAACATGGTGCTCCAGCACCTTAACCAGTTGGGGCTTCGGGTCAACCGAGAGTAGAACAAACTCTGTCCCATGCAGAGAATCTCCTATCTCGGGATGGAGCTGGACTCGATCTTCATGGTCGCAAACCAGGCTGGTGCTGTCCTGTCTGAGCACGCTCGACAGGAAAACAGTGGTCCCACTCAGAGGCTCCTGGGGCATATGGCATCCGCAGCCGCTGTCATGCTGCTCAGCTTGCGTCATATGAGACCACTTCACAATCAGGTCTCCAGATGGGGCATCATTGTCCATTACTCCGATGTGTCGCTGCAACCTCAGTCCTTGGATGGATCTTGCTTTTCTATTGGCCGGTGTGTCCCTAGAACAAGTATCCAGGCATGGTGTCATATCTATGGATGCTTCCAGCATGGGCTGGGAGGCCTTGTGCAATGAGGATGCAGCTGCGGGTTTGTGGACAGGACCCCGGCTGCATCGGCATATCAAATGCCTAGAGCTGTTGGCAGTGCTTCTTGCTCTCTGCCGCATTTTACTGATTTTAGAGCAGAAACACGTGCTGGTCAAGACAAATAGCATGGCAACGATGGCTTATACCAACCGTATGGGGGTCTACGCTGGTGTAAGCCTAATCGCACAGACACTGTGCAAAGTCAGGGAGCACAAGGAGCAGGTCTTACCGTGCATTCACACGGGGCTTTAACGTCAATGCTTGACCGAGGACATGTCTGAAGTTAAGGCTGAAGCGATCGTCATAGCAGCATCAGCCAGTGAAGTAAGTCCACTATCGGCTACTGTCTGAGCTGGAGTATTTGCATAAAGTGATCTGATTGGCTGACACTTCTGGTGGCGCTTGAAAATTTCTTAACTTCTGCAGCAAGCAAAGCCATTGAAGCGGTGCCGATGGATCCATATTGCAGTTCGGCAACGCTTGACGTCATCCATTCAAAGTGAATGGGAACCGTTGATGCTGACGCCCCGTGTGAATGAACGTTATTAGTTGCGCCTCTCTGGCCCTGCCGGACCTGGGTTTCTGAACTCACACTTCTTGCGACGGCCCCTCCCTGGTGCATTCCCCTGAGAGAGGACCTCCTCTCCTGGGGACAGGGCACCCTCTGGCACCTGCACTCAAATCTCTGGAACCTCTAGGTGTGGTCCATAGATGGAGCATGGAAGACTTGGGTGACTTACCGGCATCGGTGGTTAACACCATCACTCAGTATAGAGCACCCTCTATGAGGCATGCCTATGCCCTGAAATGGAGTCTATTCACTGAGTGGTGCGCTTCTTACCCCCAAACTTGTCAAATTAGCATTGTGTTATTCTTCCTTCAGGATAAGCTGGAGCGTAGCGTAGGCTGTCATCCTCCACACTAATGGTTTACTTGGCTGCCATCTTCGAACATCATGACGCGGCAGATGGCAACACGCTTAGTAAGCATAATCTAATCACCCAAATGCTCAGAGGCATGCGGCGGTTAAATCCATCTCGCTCCCCTCTCATGCTCTCAAGTCCTGGCAGGGCTGCAGAGAGATTCATTCAAGCCACTCGATTTGGTATCTTTAAAATTTCTGTCCATAGATACAGCTCTACTGATCGCGTTGTGCCTGGTTGGAGAGAGGTTGGCCCACTGGATAGTTGACGCCATTGCCCCTGGCAAGCTGTGTCCCCCGGGGGTGAGAGCACACTTAACCAAAAGTGTCACCTCCTCTTGGCCGTTAGCAGGCGGCACCTCATTCACATATATCTGTATAGACTTGTGGGCTTGGTGACACCTAATACATTCACAAGATTTTATAATCTTTGAGTGGAGCTGGTTTCCTCATGATTACTGGGTAACCCTGGTCAATCGGGAGGAAACTAAGCTCTGTGTCAAAATGCTTGATGCGCCATGCTCCCTAACCCGGAGATACGTGCACTTTTTCTGCTCTGCTAGTAAGTTCCCCACTTGGCGAACTCTAGAGAATTCCTCAGAGGCCCCCAGCACCCAACTCAGTGGGGGATCCCGGTGCCTGACCCAGTATGATGTCTGGTATGCCCAATTAGTCCACCCACATGCTGGGGTTCAGTGCCAGCTATGTGCAGTCCCTGATGGCGATCGCATATGCTTATTTCAGCCATGGAGTGTTTCCCCTATTCAGGTGGATCCGTGTCTTCCCTGTCCACCTTATGCCAGCTTAACCAGCTTAGTATATGTAGCACTCCCCCTGGACTCCCCATAGCAGGTGGCCTCCGCATCATTCTCCCTCTTCAGGGACTGGCACGCTTTTCCAACGTACTGTTGTAACTAAAATTCTAAAAGCACATTTACAACCTCCGATCTAAATTGTTCTAAATTATTACCATGTAATGGTAATTAAAGGGCCTAGGTGACGTTGAAAGGTTGCACCCTTGGTGATGATTGTGCGCTCACGCTATGCTTGGCGAACTTCGTGACAGGCTTAGCTGCTGTGGCGTTTTCCATACACTCTTTCATAGTGTCTTCCAGACACAAGTCAGAGATTTTTAAACTTTAAAGACATTTTTGTATGAATAAAATAATTTTTTTTCAACAAACATATTAGGTGCAATCAACTTGTACATTAGAAATACTGTTTAATAAAAAATATATACAGTAATAAACATGTAAACACTGCAAATGTTTTTTTCAAACATCAAGTAATTGCATTAATTATAAATAGCAAAAAATAATTAAAAAAAATATGGTTAGATATGGATATGGCAGTATGTAGAGAGGAAGCAACCCTGGAGAGAGAAGAGGGATGGGATCAGGCATTGAAATCTGTATGCCAGAAGCAGAATGACCTTTTACCTCTAATTTTACATTATAAAATTGCAGTACTTTTCATGCATAGGGACTTTCTGTGACTAAACAAAGGCAAAGGCAGACAATGCTGTAGCATTGGACTCCTGAGCAGAAAACAAAGGGGGTTGGTGTGTGGTGTATACGTATATACACCACACACATACACAGGTCAACCCCAGTCAGTGACACAGAAGACTGCCACAAAAAAAAACCTCTCTGACGATGGGGCTTGCTGCTCAGTCCACCCCATTTATGCTGGAATCATCGCTACTTCTGTGTCCTGCACATCAGTTCAGACTGCAGCCAGTCCACCCAAGTGCAAGTTGGCCACCATGAATTCTTCAGTCACAAGATGGCCACCATGAATTCTTCAGTCACAAGATGGCCACCTCTAGTCTACCAGCTCATAAAGTGTCATTGGCCAAGGTACCATCTCACACAATGGTCACCAACAATATTCTGCTAGCTCACAAGTTGGCTTCCTGATTTAAGACTTTTCCTGTCATGGTTCCAGTCAAGGTTTCTGTTCCTGAATTGCCATCACAACCTGAGTTGCCTGAGCTGCTGCTACCACCAGAGCTATTACTGCCAGAGCTGCCACTGCCACCTCCAGACCTGCCAGGTCCTCTGTCACTAACAGAGCTGCCAGAGCCTTTGACACTGCCAAAACCGCCAAATCCCTTTCCTCAATCCCCTGAAGGGCAGGCATCAGATCCTCCTAAATTCCCTGAACGGCAGACAATAGATCCACCTGAGTTCCACAATGGCCAGAGCCACCACCCAAATCTGTTTTGATCACCAGCGATGTAGCTCTTACGGATCACTGGAGAACACTCCCTGCCTTTCTAACAAACTACATATCCCATCATGCACTGCTCTTGCACATCAGTTCCAGGTCACCTGAAGCTTGTGAAAAGTTATTACTTGGACTGTATGTGCTAGGGTTGTGAACCTACACTGGTCTAACAGTTTGATTCGGTTACGATTATTATGTCATTGATTGGGTTCTATTCAATATCTCAGTGCATTACAATGCATTGATGAAACTTTCTATCCACAATTATGTTTCTTCACAACAGAGGAATTCTTGTTCTAAAATGTATAAATATATTTATTATATGTATATATATTTTTAAACACAATTTTGTGCTTTTTGAAAACACTCTTTTTGAATGTTTCAAACAAAATTCAAGTACATGCACAACACCAGCATTTATAGCAAAAACTCTAATGTAAATATTATTCCTCTTGCTTTTTGAGTGCTGTCGAGCATGATTGGTAATTGTTCATGCACTCAAGAGAAAGGGCTGCTTAAGTCTTACTTTAAATACTTTGCAGGCTGGATTCAGAAACAATCAAAAGAGTTCATTTCATACTGCTGATTTTGATGTATGAGTACAAACTCGGCTTGTTTTGTCCCCTACACAGGCTACAGTGCTGTAATCTCACTGCTAAGTCTAGTGGGAATTTGTCTTTGGCTTTACAATACTCAAACTGTGTCCTGATAGAGCTGGACCTAAGTAACAATGACCTGCAGGATTCAGGAGTGAAGCTTCTCTCTGATGCACTGAAAATGCCAAAATGCCTGATGGAGATACTGAGGTCTGATTTCAAACACCTGATTGATTTATTATTATTATTACTATCATCATTATTAATATGATTTAATTTTAGTCCAGATGAATTTCTAAAATTAAACTGTTAATGTAATTTGTGTTTTTCTTTTGCAGACTGTGCATGTGTAAACTCACTGCTCAATGTTGTGAAAGTTTGTCTTTGGCTCTACAATCCCCAAACTGTGTTCTGAGAGAGCTGGACCTGAGTAACAATGACCTGCAGGATTCAGGAGTGAAGCTTCTCTCTGATGGACTGAAGAGATCAAGTTGTCAGATTGAAATACTGAGGTATGAAAATCTAAACCACCTTTCAGAAATTGTCTACACCTAAAATGATTTTCAAAACTAAAATGTATCCTTAAACTAAAAACCATGCCTTCACTCTCAAAACATGTACTTAGGCCTGTCACAATAATCAATATATCGACTTATCGCACAACAATAACGGATATCAATTAAATTATTTTTAGTGATGCAATAAATATCACCCATACATAAAAACAATTCTAGCAACATTTTAACTGATTGTGCAACACCTCTACCTCTACTGGAGGTGTCAGTATGGTTAAAAACACTATAGTATTTACTATAAATTACTATAGTATATTTTCATGTGTATGTCTGATAACTGAAAATAGATCTGGTAGCAGATATATTATTTTTCACCTTGCACTTTTTTGTTAACACTAATTATTATTCATTTAGGATATGCATTTTCACATTCTGATTCCAATGCCTAATTATTGAATTGTTAAAATGACTATAATTAAATATTCTTAAGAAAATAAAATATTGTGTGTTTTTTGAAAGAGTGTACTTGCATTGGAATATTATATTGTCATTCTGGCATTATATAATGAGTGGCATAAAATGGTCTTAAAATGACAATAATATCGTTTATCGCAATATATTTTGGTGCAATATATCATACAACAAAAAATAGATATCGTGACAGGCCTACATTTACTTGGATAAAGAGAGGATCAAAAATATAGTCCTCCAACCAGTTTTACTTTACTTAAATGTATCACCACAAAAAAATACACTTTTCAATATGTTTAACTACTTTCAAAAGTGTAACCAGAACTTTTTCATGTCTCCACTTTATAAAAGAAAATCACACCCCAAAAATCAGTGTCCTGACTCTCCAAAACTCTTTGTCACAAAATATCCCCAGTTTTGCAAAACAGTCCTTTTTTAAGTTTTCAAACATTTTTTCTAACAATGTTTTTACATGGCTGTATGGTGGCGTAGTGGATAGCATGTTTGCTTCACAACAAGAAGGTCACTGATTTGAGCTTCGGCTGGGTCAGTTGGCGTTTCTGTGTGGAGTTTGCATGTTCTCCCCGTGTTGGCGTGAGTTTCCTCCGGGTGCTCCGGTTTCCCCCACAGTTCAAATATATGCGGAATAGGTGAATTGATCAACTAAATTGGGTGCAGTGTGTGTGTGTGTGTGTGTGTGTGTGAGAGAATAAGTGTGTATGGGTGTTTCCCAGTACTGGGTTGCAGCTGGAAGGTCCACTGCATAAAACATATGTCGGAACAGTTGGCAGTTTATTCCGCTGTGATGACCTCTGAAATAGAGACTAAGCTGAAGGAAAATTAATGAATAAATATTGATTTCATTAGAATGAAATTCTATAGATTGTATTCACCTTATTCTCCGCGTACGAGTGGGCTCAGCCATTTGAATCTTTTTGGCTCTAGACTTCCGGTTTCATTCACTTCTATTCGTTTTTAGACATTAAAAACAGCTCGTTTTGCTGCTTGATGTTGCAAACTGATATTTTCTTATTATTTTATTCTATTTTGTCTGTATTGTCATGCAAACACTTGAGCAAGTAGAGCAAGTAGTTTGACCGTTTTCTGCCGTTTTTTTATTCCTAGCCATTTCTCCCATTGGCGACTGAATCGGAAGTTCTAAAACAATCGCAAAAACGAGTGCACTTCCGCATTTAAGAATAGGGTCAATAGAACACAAAATATGTTTTATAGAATGATCTGTTGTGTGTTGTCTTAGACCTGACTTATGCCTAAGAATTAGGTTTATTAAGTCTAAACTCCCTGACTTCATTCCTCCTTTCTGCTTCAGACAAAAAAAAATCTTATCAGGAGATATGCTAGTCAAAATAAGATCATCATCATGTTAGTTTAACTTTAGTTTTGTCGACTTCCAAAACTCACTGCATGCCAACACCTGTACATTAAAGGCTGTTACCTTTGCCATAAAACACAGCACCTCTGAAATGTATACCTTAAATTGATAAGTTTTAATAACATCATTATGACACTAATGAGAGTGAACCCTTCCCTTACAGAAGATCCCTTACAGATTTTCTTTTACATTTATTTGTAAACCTAGTGCGTTTTAAAATGCTTTTCACTTTTTGTTTTTGCTTTATCCATCAAGATAACAATCATATATAATCAATTGTGGCCTTTGGTTTTTATGTAGACTGAGAATACCAATAAAAGCCTATGAAAGGGGTGAATTTTACGGCAGGGGTGCATTTCTTGGCACCACACCTGTTGCACAACGTTTGAGTTTCGCGTGAGCAGCGCCTATTTTTTTCCGGCATGCATGTTCACAACAGGGATTCATACCGGGAGCTGGAATGCAAGCAGCGCATCAGCATCAAACAGGAGTGGTGTGAGAGGCGCGCGAGTATGTTTTCTGCGCACATGCGTCAGTTTGTTTTTGATTATTTTTACCAGCACTGAATCAGTTGCACATAGAGTTATAAAACAATATTATAACAACAAAAAAATTCAAGGGATGATTTTTCTGCGTGAGAAAATGGATATGTGGTGTGAGAGCATGAGAATACTGTCAACTGCGTGACTCTTATGCCAAATGCGTGAGAGTTGGCAGTCCTGACGTAGGCTACCTCATACAAACAATCCGGCTTTCAAAATCCCGATCAGTATGAACCAGCAGGGGTTTGCAGATTATAGTGTTTGAAAGATGACGTTGAGGAAATTTACAGTCTCGTTGATATAAACATGCAGCTAGTAAATTGCTTGGCTGATAAGGTATTCTTGACATTCATTCAAAACTTACCTTTGTGCAACTTCAAGTGTAGAACAAAGTTGGAAGTTGTGGCATCTCTGTCTGTAATCTTCGATCCACATGTTTTACATACTGCAATTCGTTTTTGTTGACCACCTCATATTTTTTATAGCCAAACAAATCTATCTTCGGTATAATTTTGCAAACTGGCGCATTCATGTTGTCACGTTGGACGCTGTTAAATCAAAACAATCTATGGTACTTCGATTGGATGTCGTGCCGAATGCGCGCATGTTCTCTGTCACACACACGCACACAGACACTTAAACAGAGATAGAGCGGTCCGTGTCAACGTACTCTTTAGGCTTTTTATGGGAAGTGGCAAGTCTTTACAAGTCAATAGGCGCAAGTCCAAGTGAAAGTCATGAGTTATTTATGTTAAAGTCCAAGTCGAGTTGCAAGTCTTTATATTTTGTCGAGTCTGAAGTCATCAAATTCATGACTCAAGTCCAAGTCACATGACTCTAGTCCACACCTCTGAGATATATATATATATATATATATATATATATATATATATATATATATATATATATATATATATATATATCGAGAGAGAGAGAGAGAGAGAGAGAGAGAGAGAGAGAGAGAGAGAGTGATGTGATGCGCCTGCACACACACACACACTAGATTATGGTAAATGAATTGTTGTAAATATACTGATTATTACTGTTTTTTATTACTGTTTTATCCTAAAATGTTGATTGTTAAATGTACAGTTTATTCTGATCTATTATTATTTTTATATTGATAGAAATTAATATTATGATACATATGATATATGATATATTGAATAATAACATGATATATTGAATAATACTAGAAAAGTAAAGTTCGTAGACAAACTTTATGGTGTCTTGAGAAAGCCTAGTCTGAAAGTTAGAAGTAGCTATAAAAATTAAAGAATTGAAGTAGTTTTTTTAGTTTGAAGCAGTAGGTATAGATGGATAAGTACATATAGGTTAGCAGGTTTCTATTATGGATTGGCATGTTTCTTGCTAGGTGGTTGCTAGGGTATTCTGAGTGGTTGCTAAGGTATTGCTAAGATGTTGCTAGGCGGTTGCTAGGGTGTTCTGAGTGGTTGCTCGGTGGATGCGAAGGCATTGCTAGGGTGTGCCAGGTAGTTGTTAAGGTGTAGCTAGGGTATTCTGAGTGGTTGCTAGGTTGACCACTGAGCGGTTGTTAAGGCAATGCTTGATGGTTGCTAGGTTGTTCTGAGTGGTTGCTAAGGCATTGCTAGGGTGTGGCTAGGTGGTTGCTAGGGTGTTCTAAGTGGTTGCTAAGGTGTTGCTGGGCGGTTGCTAGGGTGTTCTGAGTGGTTGCTAAGGCATTGCTAGGCGGTTGGCAAGGTGTTCTGAGTGGTTGTTAGGTTGTTGCAAAGGCATTGCTAGGTGGTTGCTAAGACGTTGTTAGGCGGTTGCTAGGGCGTTCTGAGTGGTTGCTAGGCAGTTGCTATAGTGTTCTGAGTGGTTGCTAGGTGGTTGCTAAGGTGTTGCTATGCAGTTGCTAAGGTGTTCTGAGTGGTTGCTAAGGCATTGCAAGGCACTTGCTAAGATGTTCTGATTGGCTGCTAGGTGGTTGCTAAGGTGTTGCTAGGCGGTTGCTAAGATGTTTTAGGTCGTTGCTAAGGTGTTGCTAGGTGGTTGCTAGGGTGTTTTGAGTGTTTGCTAGGCTGTGGCTAGAGTCTTCTGAGTGGTTGATAAGGTGTTGCTAGCCAGCTGCTATAGTGTTCTGAGTGGTTGCTGAGGCGCTGCTATGCAGTTTCTAAGGTGTTCTGAGTGGTTGCTAGGTGGTTGCTAAGGTGTTGCTAGAGTGTTCTGAGTGGCTACTAGGGCGTTGTTAGGTGATTGCTAGGGTGTTCTAATTCATTGCTAAGGCGTTGTTAGACCATCGCTAAGGTGTTCTGGGTGGTTGCTAGGTGGTTGCTAGGGTGTTCTAGGTGGTTACTAAGGTGTTGCTAGGCAGTTGCTAAGGTGTTTTGAGTGGTTGCTAGGCAGTTGCTAACATAAGTTACCATGTTTCTAGCATAATATAGCATGTCGTTAGCATTGAGTATGAATTAGCATGTCACTAGCATGTTTCTAGTATAAACTAGCATGCTGTTAGCATGAATTCGCTTGTTTGCTAGTATGATTAGTGTGTTTGTTAATATGTTTTCAGTATGGATTAGTATATTGTTAGTATGAATTAGCATGTTGCTAGTATGATTAGTATGTTTCTGGTATGGAGTAGTATGTTGTTAGTATGTCCAATGTAAAGTCAATGACAGATTTTTTTTTTTTTTACAATGGAAGTCTATGGGACAGTTGCTAGGGTGCCGTAAGTGGTTGCTAGGGTGTGGCTAGTAAGTTAAAAGGTCATCAGTGTTTGGCAGATTGGTATTCTGAGTTAAATGAGCCCAACCTTAAGTCTGTATGACAGTCTGGCGGAAAGTTATGATTTTCTCAAGCCACCATAAATATAATATATATTGAATAATATATATATATATATATATATATATATATATATATATATATATATATATATATATATATATATATATATATATATATATATACATATATATATATATATATGATACATTATGATATATATTATTTATATTTTATTTAATTACAATATATTTATAATATTTTCATTTCTTTAATTTTTTTTTATTATTATTATTATTATTATTATTTTTACTACTGCTACTTTTATCTATTGTGTGCACTGTTTTTTATTATTTATATGCTACTTTTTTATGTAAACTTTATAAATGCTTTGGCAATACATTTTTAAAATTTGTCATGCCATAAAGCAACTATTGAATTGAATTGAGAGAGAGAGAGGGAGAGATTTTTATTTAATTTTTTTACTGCAGATGCATTACAAAAAAAAAAACATGCTGTTAATGTAACGTTATTTTTTTCTCAGGTTGGTCACGTGTAAACTCACTGCTCAGTGCTGTGAGAGTTTGTCTTCAGCTCTACAATCCTCAAACTGTGTCCTGAGAGAGCTGGACCTGAGTAACAATGACCTGCAGGATTCAGGTGTGAAGCTTCTTTCTGGTGGACTGGAGAGTCTAAACTGTCTGCTGGAGATATTGAGGTAAGTAAAATAAATGCCGCCACAATTTACTTTTAGATTTTGTGGAATGCCACAAAGTACTATGAGATGAGAGAAAAAGAAAAACATATGCAGTGATGATTTTAATTTTTATGTTTATTCTTTGTACATATTTCAAGTGTGCATTTTCCACCCTGAGAAGTCAAATATGAGAGAAAACCTTTGTTTAAAGGGCACCTGTTTTAATCAAGATATAATATTGGTCATGTGTGTCATGGAAATCTGCTAAAACGACATCAGACAAAGGTTAGAGCAAAGCAAAAAAGTAGTTTATTAAAATAATCCTGCAGGATGACACCTGTTACACATACACACACACACACACACACACACACACACACACACACACACACACACACACACACAGAGTGAATGTGTATGAGACTGTGTCTCAATCTTTTAAACAGACAGTTTTATACCCCTCAGTGCACATACGCTCACATTCATGCCAAACTCTAGGAAAGATACATTTCTGGTGGGAAAGAAAATATATTATTGTGGTTTTCTAACTCCTGACTAGGAGTGTTACAAGGTATCTGGCTTTGGCCTTGGCCAGCACAAAAGAGCTTAGTTTCTGTTTAACAAAAACATGTTGTTCATTAAAAATTTCCATCCCATGTGTTTGAAATTTCTGCTCAAAATACCAGAAATAGGTGAAAAAAAAATTGGGGAATTGGGGGGTTAAGGGAGAAGTAAAGAGCATGAGGTAGATAGGTGAAAGAAAATGTCCAGACAGTCACCCAGTGTTACCCACTCAAATCTAATCAACAAAAGAGTTTTTCAGCCTGAATGGATCCACAAAGACAACTGAACATTCGTTGAGACCATTTCTTTGCTTTGGGATCTGCCAATGAAGGCAAAAAGGTTTAATGTCTCTCACATCTGGGCTGTTATAATTAAATGACATTTTAAAAACCCAAAGAATATAACGTTTTAGTATGTGTGTGTGTGTGTGTGTGTGTATATATATATATATATATATATATATATATATATATATATATATATATATATATATATATATATATATATATATATATATATATATATATATATATATATATATATATATATATATATTAGGGCAACCCAGTGGCGCAGTAGGTAGTGCTGTTGCCTCACAGCAAGAACGTCGCTGGGTCGCAGGTTCGAACCTCGGCTGGGCTGGGTCAGTTGGCGTTTCTGTGTGGAGTTTGCATGTTCTCCCTGCGTTCGCGTGGGTTTCCTCCGGGTGCTCCGGTTTCCCCCACAATCCAAAGACATGCAGTACAGGTGAATTGGGTAAGCTAAATTGTCCGTAGTGTATGAGTGTGAATGTGTGTGTGTGGAAATTCCCAGAGATGGGTTGCGGCTGGAAGGGCATCCACTGCGTAAAATCGTGCTGGATAAGTTGGTGGTTCATTCCACTGTGGCGACCCCGCAAGGGACAAAGCCGACAAGAAAATGAATGAATGATTATATATATTAGTGGTGGGCCATTATCGGCGTTAATGTGCTGTGTTAACTCGAGACTCCTATTGCGCGAAAAAAAATATATATATCGTTAATCTATTCTCAAAGTTGGGTTGGGAGCTTGGTCTATTCTATGCAAGCTATGATGACTTTCACTTTGAAATTTTAGCGCGGATGTATACCTGACCGGTGAGCCGTCTGACAAAAAGTGCCCTTCTGAATTAAATCAGCAGGATACCCTTCTGGATCTTTTACTTATGCCGAGTTCAGACTGCATGATTTTAGCCCTGACTTTGACTTGCCGACAGGTTTTGAGAAATCGCCAACAAATGAAATCAGAGGCAAATTAGTGCTCGTTCACGTGAGTGACAATCATACAGTGTGAACTATCAAGGAAGCAATATGAGAGAATCGCTGATGAGTCGCAGAAACCCATGAGATATTTGGCATGCTAAATATCTGGAGCTGTCGGCGATTCAAATCATGCTGTGTGAAATGTGTTCTGACTGAAAATAACATCAGCAATCACCTACAGCCAATGAGAGAGCAGCAATTACTAGTACGGGTACCTGCAGGCCAGCGGGAAGCTGGGGGAGAAGTTAAAAGCACTCATTTTCAGTTTATTTGGACCCAAGAAATGGAGGAATAACTATTGAAAATTTGGCAGGAGCACTGTGTCTGTTTGACGTGTCATCTGAGCAATACCATAACCAGTTCGAAAAGTAAAAAAAAAATTGAGGAGAGATTGTTAATTCTTTTCAAAAGCCAGGTGAGCAACACAAGTTTATAAAGCTAAAGCCTTCTTTTTCCATTATGTAGTTAATAACGAAAAATATATTACATGACCTTGTGTTGTTTTCATGTCACTTCTCGCGTTTGTTGGGTTGTGACAAACTGGTGTATTAGACACAAATAAGGAGTACGGACTGGTGAGAGTGTTATGGAATTTAATAAAGCACACCAACTGGAAAGAAAAAAAACTTCCGCATTTCACGATGTGTGTGTGTGTGTGTGTGTGTGTGTGTCTGTGTCTGTGTGTGTGTGTGTGTGTGTGTGTGTGTGTGAGGGGGGGGGGGGGTCCTTTACTGACAGCCGCGTGTGTGGATCTTGTCAGAAAAAGCGGCAAAAAGTCCTACATGACGGTAATAGTTTGATCGCGGTGTTTCCTTCAATAATGCCACTAATATATGCATACTCCACATGTCTTAATTGCATTTCTGTTTAGTTCAGTTATGACTTTATTGGTATTAAGGTCATCTGTTTCAAGCTTATGTAGCCCTACAGTTCAAAATTCATGTTTAACTGAATAAACAGTTAGTAAACACAAGTACATCTTATTGAACATAATTTATTTTCATCACCAATTATAGTAGAACAGTTTCTCAAGCAGTTTGTGATGCAGTTTGGAAACAGGAGATGAGCCCCTGGTCTAATGCGCCACCTGGCTTAAGAAACCCCTTCTCAAAGACTTATATTTAGTCATTATTTGGGTAGCACACATATTCTGAATGCCTTCGGCACAATTCAAATGAGCCATTTTAATCTAGATTAATCTAGATTAATTCCAAGATTACAGTAAAATTAATCTAGATTATTTTTTTTATCTATGCCCACCTATATATATATATATATATATATAATTGTTAATTTTGAACTAGGTTATTTAAATTTGTATTTCCAGTTTCCCCTCTAATAGTACTAAAAACTCTCACAAAATATAAATTTAAAACCTTAATAGACATCACGGTGGTGCAGTGGATAGCATAATCGCTACACAGCATGGAGGTTGCTGGTTTGACCCCCGGCTGGGTCAGTTGGCATTTCTGTGTGGAGTTTGCATGTTCTCCCCGTGTTCGCATGGGTTTCCTCCGGGTGCTCCATTTTCCCCCACAGTCTAAAGACATGCTCTATATTTGAATGGAATAAGCTGTAGTGTATGTATGTGAATGCGTCACGGGGCCTGGCTCATCACTGTTAGCAGCAAACTGGACTAGAGGCAGTTTCTAGATGTCACGGCTGTAGGTTTGTGCACACTTCTGAGTGTCTGTTTGGTCACATGGTTTTGTTTTGTTTTGGTGTTTCATGTGTCTGTTACATCAGTGTCAAGTGTGCCACAAGCCTGCTTTTGAGTGAAGGTCTCGGCCGTTAGATCGCCCCCTGGGGGTTGGCTGCAGTACAAGTCATAAAGCCTGCCTCTTCCGTGTTAATGAAGGAGACATGAGACTAAATAAAAAAATTAATTACACTTGCAATAAAATGTCCCGAAAGATGGTTCTGGTCAGTTAAGGCACTGGTTATCATGCTGATATAGGTGCAGATCTTCATTTTTGTAGAGTATGTTTTGAGCAGTAATTTAATGCTGGGCGTGTCATCGTGATTATCAGTTGTGATTGACAGTTTCTCAAAGCAGACGTCGGAGCTTCGGCAGGAGACTGAAGGGTTATTCGATTTCTGTGTTATTTTACCATGATAAAATGAGTTGTTCAGCAGTAAACTATAGTTTCTGACATACAGGATCTGGTGGAACACTGTTTATTCTTTAAGGTCAGGGCTTTATCAGTTTGCTGATACACGCCTAACCACCCAGATAGCAAAATACAATCGGGCCATTTCTGGCTAGACTCTCGCCTGCCGGAGACCCCTCGGCCCGACTCCGTCTGTTGTACCTACTCGCGCACATTACTCACTGCCCGAGTCCATAGGCATCCGGCCCGAGTGAATCGGGCCAGATGTGGCGGCCGTTAGCAAGCCGATGCTGCCACATCTGAGCCGGATCGGCCCACGAATAACCTGCGCTGCGGCCCGGAGCTGGCGCGATTAAATCTTCATTATATAAAACCTCACCTTTGTTAATGTTATTACAACCATTTGTGTTAATAAAACAGCAAACGCAGGCTACTATGTAAACGCAAAGTGTACATTAGCGAGCCTTTGTTATAGTGCAGACACCGGCGGTCAAATGAGAAGTTCGGGGGGCGTGGTTGATTTGATGTACAAGCGTTTGGTTGGAAGTTCGATTCCGCATCTCCTCCTCTGGCTCCATCAGGCAGTCCTTCTGCGCATGCCCAGGCTCCAATTTCAGTAGTCTTTTGCGACAGTTTGTACCCGTCACGAGGCCTTTTTTCCTTTACAGCGTTTAATGGAAAATGGCGCTGTCGCGACGTCCATATTTTATACAGTCATTGGTCAGTGTTATGTCAAGTGATATGTAGAGCCTGCTATCCTGATTATCCTGCCAGCTGCGACTCGTTATGTTGGCTATATCTGGACAGCACGTCTCTTGTCTTGTGTCAGTTCGTTGTTGTTTTTGTTGTGCTCTCTGTCTGTGATCAGGACTGGCGTGGATTCCGTCTGATACCCAGATCTGCAATTCTGTTCCTGCCTTTTTCCCGACCCCTTTTGTTGTGGGATACCTTATATCTTTTGATTGTTCATTTGTCGTCTATTCTGGCCTTTTCAGCGCCAACTATGCGCTTTTTATGATCCACTTTTCATCTCTTGTCGCTTGCGTATCTCTTAGCAACTCTGTCTGGGGAGTTGAATGATAATTATGTCATCATTAACCTGCAGGCTGTTCATGGGGCTGCGAGAAAATAAATAAAAGTGTAGCTGCAGTAAAATAATGAATAAAGAGTGAGGCTAAAAAAGTGTAAAATGTAAAAAGTGTGACTGCTGTGAGTGCAGGCAGTTAAAACTGACGGGCCCACCGGGTATTCTCTGGGTCCTCCTGATTAGCCAATCCGGGCCTGCTCCCTGTCATTCATGTTTTTTTGTGATGCCATAGAACAGGGTGGTTCTTGAGAATATGTTCTGGCATGTGTATACCTGCTAGGGATGTCCCGATACAACATTTTAACTTCTGATACGATACCGATATTGCAGCCTTCAGTACTAACCGATACCGATACAAATCCGATATAATAATCAGCACAAATCATGAATACTTTACTTTTACCTATTTCGTTGAGAGTAATATAATAACGGCTAGATCATACATTAGATTTTTTTTAACAAGATAAGCATTTCCAGGGCTTGATGCTAACTTTTTTCAGGAGGAGGACATGCGCTCCTAAGTGGAAAAATTTAGGAGCACATTAAAGTATTTTAGGAGCACAGTGAAAACGTATAAAATAAATAGTGTTTTTGCCTAATAAATGTACAAGAGGAGATCTGTAAACAAAGCAGTGTCATTCATTTGAATACAATAAGTACACTAGGTTTTATTTTACTGCAACAACAGCTTAAATAGTGTTTAATAATTATAATTTAATCTGTATGGAGTTTAGCTAGCGGTCCACAGCAGGTCTGGGATCATATTGCTCTAATGAAGGCCTCTATAAACTGATCTGAATCAAGTCTTCAGTTGTGGACATGCCTAGGCAGCTTCTTGATGAATTTTTCAATCCAATTTCGAGCTGAAAAATCTCTTTCACACTGGGCAGCAGAAATAAGCAGTTATTGGTATAAGTTATTAAGTTAATAAAAATGTGCAGTATGGTTAGTGCAAACATTCACATGATCAGATCTATTTAATCTGTGTTTGTATCATAAGATGAGTATGGCTGTATCAATGCTCCCAAACAAAACATTATTTATTTTATAATAATATATATTGTACATATTATCTTTAATATAGATATACTTTTCTCCACATCACATAAAATAATGTGACTTTTATATATATTGCACAGATTCCACCCTACTTCCCACATGGGAATAGTATGACAATGTAAAGAAAGACAGAACTACAAACTCATGTGCAAAGCTGACACTGTTTATCTGAGCACTTTATCTTTCTGGGCTTTTAAAAGAAGAGTTAAATATGGAAATACCATTCTTTCTTTTAAACTGTAATGTCCCTCAGCAACAGAATGATTTCTTATTCTTATTTAACAGACAATTAAAAACAAAAATGTTTATTATTTAACACCTTTTACATGACACTGTTTCTTTTCAGTGAGTTCAAGTAAAAAAATAAAATAAAAATAAAGAAATCCACTATTTGACTCCTACTATCCATGTGCACCACTGACTGGTCAAATCTGCTCTGCTCTGCTCTCTCTCTCTCTCTCTCTCTCTCTCTCTCTCTCTCTCTCTCTCTCTCTCTCTCTCTCTCTCTCTCTCTCTCTCTTTCGCGCGCGCGCATATAAAGTAATGCAAAAACGCAGCTATAGAAAGCGAAAGCACAGTATATAATGAGCTGGATCAGTCTATTTAGTTAAAGGTTTAGTGAACAGGTCGCATCTCTGTGTGTCTGCAGCAGCAGAGCAGGCGAGTCTGTGGCGGTGTTCGTTTCTCACGCACACAGAACCGGGCCGCTGAGGTAAAGTCTTTTGTGTGGGAAGCGCAGGTGTTGAAATCAAATCAAATCAAATCAAATCAAATCACTTTTATTGTCACATCATCAGCAGCACGTGTGCTATGATGAGTGAAAAGCTTAGGTGCTGGCTCCAGACAGTGCAAAATACAGACAGTGCAAAATACAGACAGTGCAAATACAACGACAGTGCAAAATACAGACAGTGCAAAATACAGACAGTGCAATATACAGACAGTGCAAAAATACAGACAGTGCAGGATACAGACAGTGCAGTATACAACAACATACTCACAAAAAACAAGACAATGTAAAATTGGCAATGTTGACAGCGATACGTAGGCAGTATTGTTTTAAGTATGGATTTGTTAAAGTGCAGTGCATGCTACATCTTGACGGTGTGCAGTGCGGGGTATGGAAGAGTTTGTGTGGGGTGTGTTAAGTGTTCATCAGCCTGATAGTCTGAGGGAAGAAACTTTCCTTCAGTCGGCTGGTGCGTGACCGGATGCTGCGGAACCGTCTGCCTGAGGGTAGCAGAGAGAAAAGTCTATGGCTTGGGTGGCTGGAGTCGCTGATGATTCTCTTGGCTTTCCTCATGCACCTCCTGGTGTAGATGTCCTGGAGGGAGGGAAGCTCACCTCCTACTACACGTCCAGCAGTTCGCACGATCCTATGTAGACCTTTGCGATTGCTGCTGGTGCTGTTTCCGTACCAGGTGGTGATGCAGCCAGTGAGGATGCTCTCCACAGTGCAGGTGTAGAACGAGCGGAGGATGTGGGGGCTCATTCCAAACCTCCTGAGACGCCTGAGGAAGAAGAGACGTTGTTGTGCCTTCCTCAGCACTGCGTCTGTGTGGGCAGTCCATGTCAGATCCTCAGCGATGTGTACTCCAAGAAACTTGAAAGTGCTGACTCTCTCCACTGGTGTCCCGTTGATGGTGATGGGAGTGTGTTCTTTCTTCTCTCTCCTGAAATCCACCACCAGCTCCTTGGTTTTGCTGATGTTGAGTGAGAGGTGGTTTTCCTGACACCACTGCGTCAGAGCGTGCACCTCCTCTCTGTAGGCCGTCTCATCATTATCGGTGATTAGGCCCACCACCGTTGTGTCATCAGCGAATTTAACGATGACATTGGAGCTGTGTTTGGATGTACAGTCATGTGTGTACAGGGAGTACAGGAGTGGGCTGAGAACACAGCCCTGTGGAGCACCAGTGTTGAGGATCAGTGTGGATGAGGTGATGTTGTTCATTCTGACCACCTGGCGTCTGCTTGACAGGAAGTCCAGGATCCAGTTGCACAGAGAGCTGTGTAGGCCCAGAGCTTGGAGCTTCACCACCAGCTTGGCAGGCACTATGGTGTTGAATGCTGAGCTGTAGTCCACAAACAGCATTCTCACATATGTGTTTTTGTTTTCCAGGTGAGACAGAGCAGTGTGCAAGGTGAAAGCAATAGCATCATTGGTGGAGCGGTTGTTTCTGTATGCAAATTGCAGAGGGTCAGTGTTAGCGGGCAGTACAGAGCAGATGTGTTTTTTAATCAGCTTCTCAAAGCACTTGCTGAAGATAGGTGTCAGTGCAACCGGACGCCAGTCATTCAAGCATGTGGTTTTAGCTGATTTCGGTATTGGCACAATAGTAGCTGTCTTAAAGCATGTAGGAACCACAGACCGAGAGAGCGAGAGGTTAAAGATGTCCGTGAAAACCCCCGCTAGCTGGTGTGCGCATGCTTTAAGTACACGTCCAGGGATGCCATCTGGGCCCGTAGCTTTTCGGATGTTCACGCGACGGAAAGATCTCGTTACATCCGCTACAGAAACAGAGAGTGTGCTGGCGGTTTCTGTGTCGGCCGCTGGAGCGCGCTGCGTGTGTGCGCTGTCCTGGGCTTTAGAGCGGGCGCGCTGTGTATGTGCGCTGTCCTGGGCTTCAGAGCAAGCGCGCTGCGTGTGTGCGCTGTCCTGGGCTTCAGAGCGGGCGCGCTGTGTATGTGCGCTGTTCTGGGCTTCAGAGCGGGCGCGCTGCGTGTGTGCGCTGTCCTGGGCTTCAGAGCAAGCGCGCTGCGTGTGTGCGCTGTCCTGGGCTTCAGAGCAAGCGCGCTGTGTATGTGCGCTGTTCTGGGCTTCAAAGCGGGCGTAGAACGAGTTGAGCTCGTCCGGGAGAGACGCAGCAATGTTCACAGTGGCGGATTTATTACTTTTAAAGTCCGTGATGTAATTAAGTCCCTGCCACATGCTCCTTGCGTTATTGGTGTTAAATTGACCCTCTACCTTGTCTTTGTATTGACGTTTTGCTGCTTTGATCGTTTTCCTGAGGTTGTAGTTTGCTTGTTTTAGTTCCTCAGCATTTCTGGATTTATAGGCGGAAGTTCGCACTGATAGGGCTGTTCGAACTTCGCGATTGATCCATGGTTTTTGGTTAGGGTAGATACGGACAGTTTTTGTTGGGACTACGTCTTCTATGCACTTTCTGATGAAGCACGTAACTGTATCTGAGTACACTTCGATGTCGTCATCAGAAGCTGCCCGGAACATCTCCCAGTCAACGTCATCAAAACAGTCTTGAAGTATGGAATCCGATTGGTCTGACCAGCTCTGAAACGTCCTGAGGGTGGGAGGTTCCCGTTTCAGTTTCTGCCTGTAAGCAGGCAAGAGCAGAACAGAAGAGTGATCTGATTTGCCAAATGGTGGGCGGGGGAGGGATTTGTAAGCATCCCGGAACGGAGAGTAGCAGTGGTCCAAAATACGATCCCCACGCGTGTTTGTGGTGATATGTTGAAAGTATTTTGGAGCGATTTTCCTGAGATTGGCGTTGTTAAAGTCCCCTGTAACAATAAACGCTGCCTCCGGGTGTGCGGTTTCCTGCTCGTTTATGCTCCCATGCAGTTCCCTGAGCGCCTGCTCTGTGTTGGCTTGAGGGGGGATGTAAACAGCCGTAATAATCACCGATGTGAATTCCCTTGGTAGCCAGTATGGTCGACACCGAAGCATAAGGTATTCCAGATCAGGAGAACAAAATGATCTAACTGAGTGTATGTTTCTCTCATCACACCATAAGTTGTTAATAAAGAAACAAACACCTCCTCCTTTGCTTTTCCCTGTGAGTTCTTTCGTTCTATCCGCGCGGTGCATAGAGAACCCCGAAAGTTCAGCAGCTGTGTCTGGTACCTCCGCAGATAGCCAGGTTTCTGTAAGACAGATAATGCAGCAGTTTCTTGTTTCCCGTTGGAAGGAAATGCGCGCCCGTAGCTCGCAAAGTTTGTTGTCCAGTGACTGAACGTTAGCCAGCAGAATGGTGGGGAGCGGAGGTCGAAGTCCACGGCGTCGTAGTCTGACCAGAACGCCGGCTCTTTTCCCTCTTTTTCGGCTTCGTTTACGGCGCCGTGTCGGTTGTGTGGTCCAGACAAAGGGCTCTGTTGTTGTGTTTGTAAACAGAGCGTCGTTGAGGAACTCAAAGTCCGGTCTTCGGTGTGCGACGAGGGAGCCAATTTCCCGAAGTGTGTGTTTGTCGTAGGCAATAAGAGTGTGTACATCCAGCACGAAAAACAACAAAAATACAAGAAAAACATACAAAACGCAACGAAGTTTGCTGGGAGCTCGCAACACGGCAGCCATGCTCGGTGCCATCTTGTGACGTAGAGGGTGACGTTGGGTATCGATCACACTGGATGCACCATGATATGCCATGACCGAATTGTTAACGTTTTCTATGAGGCTCGCACGATGTGCGATACGCCGCCATTTGGTGCCTTGCGTTTCTTAGCAGCATATACAAAACAATGTAAAGATCGCTTGACGAGAAGTAAATAAACCAGTATAGATGTGCCGATGTTGATAGCGTTAGCGTGTGCTACCGTCACAAAAGATTTCTATCATAAGACACCATAACTTAGCGTGAAGAGCATGCTAAATCTTTAAGGGACTTTGCCAGCAAGCAGTGTTGTGATCACGTGGGCTTTGCACGCTGGCTCTGGACGTTGCTGGATAAAATAGCTGTAACGGAGTTTAGAGTGGAACAGACTGCTTATATCTGAGATTTTTAACGCAGTCCGATAAATTTATTTGGACTGATATCGGACCGATTTCCGATATCAATATCGGATCGGGACATCCCTAATACCTGCACACAAGAAAAAAAAAGCAACAGAAGACCAAAAGTGTTCATGCAGAGACTTGTATGATCACACAGTTCATGTGTCTAGTTATTCTTGTGTTCATATAGTGAATGTATGTATTAAGCTGGTAATTGTTTAGTGTTGTTTATTTTCTGTTATGACACCTATAAAACAGTGATGATGGACTAACAGATGGGGAAAATATTAGGAATATGTTCACCGTAGGTTTGACCCCCAGTGCTAATTCTTGTTTTTGTGGCAGAGTGCAGGCACTGGTCATGTCTTGTCAATTTTTGTCTCTCGTCATCGTTCTGAACATGCAGTCTCGAGTGAGCCCTACGTTCTTGTCTTTGTAGCAAGCACACGTGTGTTCCGGAGGAGGCTCGGTTTGCACATGCTCGCTTGTCCTTGTGTTTTTTGTTTTTAAGTGTTTTATTTATTGTGTACTCGTGTCTTGCATTCTGCCTTTGTTCCAGTTGTTTGTGGACTGTGATTACACTTGACTACATGCTGTTGTCATGTGTGAACATGCGGATAATGAGTCTCATTGGCTGCGTGTTCCAGTCCTGTTTTCTCGTGAGCACATGGCTTGTGTTGTGTCTTTGTACCATGTGCTTTCCTGTCTATTGTCTAGTCCAGGGGTGTCCAAACTCAGTCCTGGAGGGCCGGTGTCCTGGAAAGTTTAGCTCCAACTTGCTTCAACGCACCTGCCAGGAAGTTTCTAGCATATCTAGTAAGAGCTTGATTAGCTGGTTCAGGTGTGTTTGATTAGGGTTGGAGCTAAACTCTCCAGGATACTGGCCCTCCAGGACCGAGTTTGGACACCCCTGGTCTAGTCCCTCCCATCTTGTTAATCCATTATTAGTTAATTATGTTCACCTGTTTGTTTCTTAAGTAATTCTCCTTTATAGCTCCCTCTTGTCTGCTGTCCTGCGCAACCTGGATCCTTGCCAGCCTAGCCAAGTTTGTTTATTGCTAATGTTTTTTCTCCTTTTTGTTTTATTTTTATAATTAATAAATACCTATGTTGTATTGCAATTGAGTCTTGCTTCTTTCACTTCCACCACCCATGACACCTGAGGCCTATTGCACATCAGTTCTTTCTTAGGCTCCTCACTGATTTGTGTTGATTAATGTGGGACACAACTATCATTCAACAAACATCAGTTCTATCAGACACCATAACATTGCAGTGTTAATTTTGAGAGCCAATTTTGATTTAGTTATAGTCTTAGTCTTTTGACTAAAAATCCAATTTAGTTTTTGTCATATTTTAGTCTTCTGAATGATTTTAGTTTTAGTCTAGATTTAGTCAACTACATTTCATCAGATTTTAGTCGACTAAACCTACTCTAGATTAGTTAACTAAAATAAATTTGGTTTAATTTGTGTAATTGAATTAAAATATTGTATACATTTATTTATACAAAATATTCCAACTTAAATAAAACAGTCTAAATAAAATAAGGAATATAGCTTTTCTATTGAAGACCAAAAATGAGATATTCATTGTTTATTTATATTATAAGATATATGTAAAACTATGTGTCGGCAAGAACAGAGGACTACTGAAAATGCAGGATTGTGCAATTATTTAGCAAACTCTATATTTTAACGTGGTAAACTATTGGTCTTTTTAAGCAGTCTGTTGAGCAGTCTCATGCAATTAAATCCTTGCAATGCCTTAAAATAGTTAAAATAGTACAATGTATGTAAAAAATAAAGGTAACACTTTATTTTGATGGTCCATTTGAGTATTAGTAGACTGTCTACTTAATATCTGTTGACACTGACATTTAACAGTCCTTCAACAGACATTTAACTGACTATAAGAAACTTTGCAATTACATGTCAACTTACACTAACCCTAACCCCAACCCCAACCCCAACCCCAACCATAACCCCAACCTAACAGTCTACTTATAATCTAATGATAATTAGTTGCAATGTAACTTAAATTCAACAAACGGACCGTCAAAATAAAGTGTGACCAAAATAAAAGTGTGCTTAACATGCGACTCCCTGATAAGCGGAGATTACAGCACTACATTATCATTACATAGTTATCATGTTTTGTGGTACAGGTACAGTGTTAATGGCTGTTGTCATGAGGATCGTGGCAGACGCAGACAACGCATGTGTAGCGCCTGGACCATCTAATATGTCCGGTACTTTAAGAATTAGAGTTCAAATTAATTGAAATTAATTCTCGGGGATTCGAATCAGAAGATTCGAACGACTGGCTCACAGTCAGAAATAGGTTATCACGCACACTTACGTCATCTATTGGTCCACCCTAATAGAAGTAAGCAACTTAACTTTATCTTTAGTAAATCTATGTTCTATTATGATTTGGCCAACAATAACAATATACACAGGATTTCACAAGCAAGGTAGCTAGACCATGTAACTGAGGCAGTAACTTAGAAACACATAAAACTCCGACAAGGATCTTAAAATGAAACACAAGTTTATTAAGCTACACACACAGTAAACTACGTAAAACAGACAAACACAAAGATACACACACACAGTTCTCGTTGTCCTGGTGACGGAGAGTTTGACGTCAGCAAGCGGGAAGTTTGCTGAAAGGGAATTCCTCCAGTGGCTTGCTCCTTGGCAGAATGACGAGACTTGGGAAATCAGAGTTCAGAGAAGTTGAATGACTGACCGTACTGCTTGATGAGACGGCGTCTGCGTGTTCACGGGAAAGCAGTTATACGAGCAGGACAGGGTCAGACTGAGTTCATGCGAGTCGCGAACATACACAGAAGCAGCGTGGGCTCCTGTGAACGGGGTCTCATTGCCGTGGTGATGTTACAGCGGATAGACGCAGGCCTTACGGGGTGATTCTTCCAAGAGCGATGTCCGGCAGGCGTGTTGTAAAGGCGGGAAGCGTGCAACGCAAAGTTTGTGCGTAGAAACCCCTCGTGAAAACCAAGCGAAAGCGTAAAAGTTTGCAAGTTTGGGGGTTTTATAGTGGGCAGGACTTAAGCCATGCCTCTCTTCTCCCTGGTTGTTCACGCCTAGGGAGGGGCAATTCAGTGGTCGCGCGTTGGAAGTAAAACTTAAATTTACTGTTATCTAAAACTCTGTAATTAACTACTATTTGCAGATATAGTTCTATCATTTACACCAATGTTTTCTGAAGCCTTATGGCTTCATTTTGACATCAAACACGAAGGCCTTTATCAAATACAGATAATTACGTGCGTGACACACGCTGCATTGTTTTATTTACATGCAACACTATAGTGAAAACGCTTGCTTACATACATAGTAAAACGTACAAAACTATTAGCAGTAAAACATTAAAACAAAACACACTTTTAAACGTGAAATGTCCGAAAATCAAGCCGGCCTTTTGTTCAGAGTATAATAACTGGGTTATTTCCTCGAACAGGAAAAGAGGCAGGGAGGCAGGGAGGCCATACACCCGGAGACACACAAATGGGTCCTTATTCCCTTTGGGTGTGGAATTCGGTTATCACAGTCATGTGAACGGCAGATGGCCCAAATGCGCAGGATAGGCCATTAATTTGTAACTGGGGTTACAACACGTCTTTGTTTTAAAAAGGGGAAGAAAAGTGTGTATTGGAATTAAGCTTCGGGCGATACTTAATTAAGAAGGAGACGAGGGGGAGCAAGAATCTTCTCTGACTGCAAAATTTTAACTCCGCTTAGAAACATGGCTGAGGTACTACACATGTGAACCGTGTGCGAGTTAGATCAGGGTTAGCTAAATGTTAGCTAAAATGTAGGCGCAACTAAAATGAAACGTATGAGGAAACAACTCTTCACGAAAATGAATGCCATGATCATGTTACCGGTGTATTAATTTTTAATGTACAGACTAACAAAGTCAATTCTCTAAAGGTCAGCGAGAGGCTACACCTTTTTAGTTAAGCAAAAGCACACACTTGGGTAAATAAAAAAGAGAACATTGTAGAGCCAAGCTAGAGTTCGACTAAAACTTTTTTTTGTTTTTAAATAAAAAGTCTTAAATGTAAACAACTTATTAAAAAAAACATTACAGGATGTAAATAAGTTGTAATTTATTAAGAATATATGAATAACTCATTTTTGACAAAAATGTCAGATGGAACCTAATAATTCTAAGGTGACGGATTGTTATCAGGCTGACTAACTTCTTCCACATCAGTTTTTGATTTTATGTGATTTGTTTTGTCAAAGAGGTTATTTTAGCACGGATCTCTTGGCTCTCGAATTCTGATTTCTTGTTTTGTAGCTACATTTAAACCAAATTCTCTGTGGCAGCAGATAATGCCGTTTCACATTATTCTTAAAAACACATGCACCAAGCACTTTTTTGCATTCTTCTAATGTACAGACATTATCTGTGTGAATGCCAAATTTCTTTGTCAAATTTCGTCTGACTGACTCTTATTATTGAGTCCATGTGCTGTCTGGCACTGATTTGAATTCCTCCTTGTCTGACCAAAAAAGAGTCTCAAGACCACCTTTTTCAGTTGTGGGAATCAGTCTAGTATTCTTCCTGAACATTTTAACAACAAAACAAAATAAAATATTAAGACTTTTCTTATCAAAGTGTAGTAATATCTTCTCTGCCAAAACAGAGTAAAAATGTTAGCACATAATGCTGAAACCTCACTACTTTAACAACGGATAAAAAAAATAGTGTGTTTCCTTAAACTTCTATGCCCGAACAGAGGATGAACAAAAATAGCATATAATGCTTTAACTTCCCTGTCTGAACAAGGGATAAAATTGTCTCATCTAATGAAATGGAGGATAGATTTTCCTGTTAAACAAACCCTGAGGCTATTTGGTAACTCTTCTCTGACGAAGCACTGGATAAGCAAATGTATACTGGTCTGTGTGGTCCTTTGGAATGAGTCAAAATCAGCAAATCGAGGTTGAGCTTAAAAAGATTCAGTGTAGAGTAAAGGCTAATTATTGTTGAACTTGTTTCAATATACATTCATGTAGATTCAACTTACATCAGGGTCATGGTCACTAATTTTTGAGAAATTAGTTAATAGTTAGATTAGAAAATAGTTAATTACTGTTGTTGAATTTGTGACATCAGCTTTGTGACTTCAAAATGCTGTTGAGCTGAAAAGATTCCATCTGGAGTGAAGTCTGATTATTGTTGAGCTTGAAGTTTCAAACTGGATTCAGATGGATTTTAGTCGCTATACCGGTCACAGCACCAAGTTGTAGGGAATTTCAGAACCCAAACCAGAAGACTTGATTCAAGCAGAATTCTTTATCGAGAATGTGTTGGTTGTTCTGCAGTCAAACAGCCATTTGAGCAGAGTTTTCAGTATATTATACATATTTAAGGGGGCAGTGTTAAGGTGGAGAGCATGTAAATAAGGTTAAATGGGTGAAAGAACCTGTTCAGACAGTAACCCAGTGACACCCAACCAGATCTAATTAACAGAATATTTACTTTGGCCTAAATGGATCCACAAAAAAAAAAAAAAAAGTACAGTCATTGGGACCCTGCCCTTAGCATTTGCATTACTTTGAGATCTGCCAATACTTAAGAACACAAATGGTTTAATGTCTTTCAGACCTGGGATGAGTTTTGAATTAAATTACAATTCAAGAGTTCACACTTAGCTGACGATTGATTATAAAGATTGTTTGGCATGCTGTCCCGGGAGAGAGCCCTGAGCTCGTAAGATCCTCGAGCCTGGGGCTCTCTCCTGTTTGCAAGGCGAGAGGGGAGTTTGAGCTCAGGTAGATCTCAAGAACTCCCCTGCTGTAGTAGCTAATGTACATGTACAGACAGTGATTGCTCTTAAGAGATAGCTACTTTCTAGGAGCATGTCTATGGTGCCGATTTGGATTAGTCAATTAACTTAAGTTTTGTGTTTTTGGGCAGTGGGAGGAACCCAGAGAAACCCACGTGGATAACATGTAAACTCCGCACAGAAAGGTTGGCTGGCTTGGTAAGGACTAGAACCAGTGACATTCTTACTGTGAAGCAACAGTGCTAACCACTGGGTCATCGTGTCACCCATCTACGATTAGAGGAGGAGTAGGGGTGAAAGGAGGGATTCTTCAAAACGAAGATGGCTGTTGGAATATGGAAGTTAGGGTATTTATAGTGGCTTAGGAATCGTCTGATTGGTGAATCATAAATTGGATAATGCGAGACCGGCAGCAAGCAATCATAAGCACATGATGCTCTCGAAATTAGTTTATAAATAAACTTCACTTCAAGAGTTCACACTTAGCTGATGATTGATTATAAAGCTTGCTTGGCATGCTGTCCCAGGAGAGAGCCCTGAGCTCATAAAATCGTCGAGCCTGGGGCTCCCTCCCGTTTGCAAGGTGAGAGGGGAGTTTTAGCTCAGGTAGATCTCGAGAACTCCCCAAGATGCCTTAATTAGCTCGGGACAGCAGCCGCGTATTGAAGAACCCCCCAAAAGGCAATTAAGATCAAAGCAATAACTGGCTGCTGAATTGAAAGTGTTAGAAAGATGGTACCAGGAGAGAGTTTGCAGGAGCAACGATGGAACCAGTGCAGACTGTGAATGGTTTATGTTACAGTGATCGCTGCTACTGAAGTGGTGTACTGGCAGCCGATGTTGCAAATGCTATGTGTGCTCCCCTAGCAGTGTTTAACTGCTGTGACTGGGCAGGAGAGTGAGACAGATGTACTAATTTGAATGCAGGATGTATGAGCTAATTTGAATGCAGGATGTATGAGCAATGGTCAATATTGGAGAGTTATGAGTGCTCCCCCAGGAACGTTAAATACTGTCAGTGAGTATGTTTACATAGACACCAATAATTCGATTTTAATGCAATTAAGACAAAACTCTGATAAAGAATCTACTATGTAAACAGCCATTTTTGATTAATCCGATTGAGGTCATAATCGAACTAAAGAGAAATCGAATTAAGACATGAGGAGTATGCCAATTGTAGTCGCATTATTGAAATGCAGTGCAGACATGTAAACACCTTAATCAAACTATTACTATCATCATCACACACACACACACACACACACACACATGGCTGTTTGACACTTTTTGCACCTACCTAGTGAGTGCAGACCACAGACACCTGCATCGTGAAATGAGTTTTTTTTTCTTCCATTCAGCATGAGTATGAACTTTCATTAAAACATCACTTCTTCAGCAGTTTATAGTTGCATCCAATATCTCGTTTGTCACGGGGGGCATGCATGAAATGTTCCCGAATGAAAGTAAAAGTGCCAAACTGTAGTTAAAGTCGACAAATAAAAAAATAAACACCCGAAATTACATGAAACTCCGGAGGAAATGTGGATAGCACGGTGACTCTATGATATTAATCGAATTATGTGATATAACATGTATAACGAGATCATAAAAGGAACATTTAAAAAGCAACACCTTAATCATATTATTGTCTTAATTAGATTAAGACAAATAATTTGATTACTGATGTCCATGTAAATGTAGTCACTAGTGATATGTGGAGATGAAAGTGAATAAGGGCTCAGCTAGAGCGTCACTGATCTTGCAGTGGGGTAATAGGTGAGTGTAGCTCAGCGGAGCGCCTCTGCTGTTGCAGAGGTGGTCAATATTGGAGAGTTATAAGTGCTCCCCCAGGAATATTAAATACTGTCAGTAGTGATATGTAGAGATGAAAGTGAATAAGGGCTACACTATCTGTTTCTTTAAAAGAAAGCCATTCACAAAATAACCTTTTAAAACACAGTGATATATCTAGTAGCAATGTAGAAATACTTTTTTAGTACACTTCTACTTTACTGTAGTTTACTTTTGTGGCTGAAACTAGAGAAAACCACAGCTACTGCACATGTGAATGTGTGTTAGTGACATCTATCTGTCAATTTAATGTGATGTGGACTGTTTGTGTGTGTTTGTAGATTGTCTGGCTGTATGGTGACAGAGGAAGGCTGTGGTTTTCTGTCTTCAGCTCTGAGTTCAAACCCCTCACACCTGAGAGAGCTGGATCTGAGCTACAATCATCCAGGAGATTCAGGAGTCAAGCTGCTCTCTGAACAACTGAAGGATCCAAAGTACACGCTGGACAAACTTAAGTATGTCAAGCATATAAATATATAGCAACTCACTGAGATCCAGAGCATATCTTGGACTTCTGTAAAAATAAAGAGAAATGGACCACAGTCAATGTGTTGTAACCATGAGATAAATTCAAACACCAACAAAAAAATAATAATAACACCACCACATGAAAAAGTAAATCAGGGGTGGGATAAATTTCAATCCAATTAAATAAAGTTTTTGGTCCAGGGCTGGAATTACAGGATCAGGAGAGAAAAAAAGTACAGGATGTCTCCAGAGAACTGGACAGAGAACACAGAAGTAAAACAAGCAAACCACAACAGACTGACAAGAAAGTAGCACTCAGTGTAAGGAACCTAACACTCTAGCAACAAGAGAAGCAAAGCACCCTCAGATATAGGACCAGCAATCAGCAGGAATGAAAGGCAGGTGGCAGTAAACGAGTGTAACTGCGGTCACACTGCACTTTTCTCCCTATAGACTTCCATTCATACACACGTGAATGCATCAGACCAAAAATGCAAGTGTAGCAAATACAGTTTAGTATGTCACACTAGTGTATTTTTTCAATGTGGGCCAATTGATCAGAGGAGCAGGAACGGCTACTGGAGCGAGAAAAGCAGCACTGCAGGTGAGTGAATAATCAAACACAGTCAGTTTCTTTCTTCAATATAGTTTATATAATTAGGAAAATGTTATGTTTGTAGATTTCTGTTCAATATGTATAAGTATGTATGTGTATATAGGTTCAATTATAAACTATAATAATAAAAAGTAATGATTTTCTCTTTTTTCTTTACACAGATGAATGTGAACTCAATATACAGTTGAAACAAGTTGAAAAAATCAAACACTTGCACAAAATGAAAGTAAATAAATGTCTTGGAAAAATACAACACTGTGTGACTTTGTATAAAACAAGTTAAAGAAATCAATAAATTGTGATAAAAATACTTTGTACTCTCAAATGTAATCCATAAAGGAAAAATAAACCAACTCAACTCAAAATGCAGGTTACAATTCAATATTCACACTTTCAACTCAATCATTACACTGTTTAAGTGAATCATTTCAGTCACTGAAGGAATCGTACACTGTTCAATCAAATCGTTGCACTATTTAAATTAATCGTTTCGCCGTTCAAATGAATCACTCCGCTGTTCAAATGATCGTTGCACTGTTCAAAAGGATTCGTTTCGCTGTTCAAAGTATTTGTTTTGCTGTTTGCTGTTCACAGTTTAATATCAAAGATTCTGTTAAAGAGAACTGTTGATTATCCTAGGTAAGTTCCACAGTTAGTGTTTTCTTCCGTTGAGAAGAAAGAAAAAGACAGGATGATCGCGATGTCCGAGTCTCGTTTCTCCAAACAAAAAAACAAAAGAACTCTCCTACCAGTCCGATGGCTCAAACACACGGTCTAGCAGGAGAATCGGTTCCGTGGGTGGCTCGCCATAAATACATTTCTCATCGAGTCCAGCGTGAACCAGGGACTCATCACAGATGCTTCAACTCATACAAAAAAAAAACCCAGCCTTGCAAAACACAAGGCAAACATCAATTAATAGAACATCTTTAACATTAAATCTCATATATACACACTTCATATGCACATTTACTCAACGTATTCACAACACATCGATCATAACGATCTCCAAATACTACATTTTATGATATTTCAACTCAAAAGCATTACTTGTCAGATAGCTTTAGCCCATATATTATCAGCTGTAGCTCAAGCGCTACGCTCGCGGCCTATATAAATGCATCTCATATTAACTCTGTCTAATTTGTGATGTTTAAATGTTAAATATCATGTAAACAAAGTAAAGACATGAATCTCAACTTACCAAACTTAAAAAAGGTGTATTTTCATCAATAAAATTCTCTTCAGATCCGCATCAGTAACTGCTTACAGCTCCGCCACATCCGCTTCTCACTCGTTACTCGTTTCAAATCTCACTTCGATGAATTCTCTATCCGGTGATGATTTCTCAATCCGACAACAGTTTTTTGGTGCTGTTGCCTTCTTTCAACAACTTTTTCTCTGTTAAATCGGTTATAAATCGCTTACTGAATGCGAAGGGGCTCTGGATCTCTCTCTGTTTCTGTCTCGTCTCTCTCTCATCTCTCTGCATCATTTAATATTCTCAACTGTAACTTTTCAACTGTAACTTTCTCAACCGTAACTTTTCCAATCATAACTTCCTCTCTTGACCATATATGGTGCGTCGGTGGAGTTCCGCTCACTCTCCCGTTGATTCTTAAAGGGCCCATGACTTTAATACATAGAGTGATTAAATGGCTCATTTTCCTTCCTCATTTTTCTTCTTTCCTTCCACTTTTCATTAATAACCTAGGTTATCTGGGTTACACAAGCTCTTGCGACAAGTTTCGCAGTTTGCTGTGCTGGAAAGTTCAAGCTTGGTGACTCTGACCTGCGAAATGTGAGACCAATCAAAGATCAAAACATGACCTCTCTGGACAGAAATTGAAAACATGGACCAATCGCTGCCGTTTTTTAATGTCTAATCATCTTGTTTATTCCCGCCCCGTTTCACAACGCTGTACGACAGAATTTTGCAAGCTCAAACTCTAGTGTGACTGTGGCATGAGACTACTGATTGGCAAAGACAATCAGCTGCGTAAAGCCACACAGCAAATTGGAGAGAGCAGACTGAAAAGCTATTAGAAAGAAAAGATAAAAACACTCTCAGAAAAGTAGGAGAGAAAGCAAAGTTCAAACCCAGGTTCTGACAGTCCTATTGTTGTTTACGAGTTTCATTTTTTTCTCTCTATTCTGTATATACACCGCCTGATAAAGGTGACCGATACCAAACCATACCATACTGAATTGAACCGCATAACTCAGTGTAAACGAGGCACAAGAGACCTGGAAGGTGCATGCCAATCATCAAATCAATCATTCTCTAAAACTAGACTTACAAAAGAGAACTCATAGAGATGTCCATGTACACACCCAAGAGAACTCACACAATAGTTTGGGTGGCTTTTTAAACTGTACACAGATTGGTGAGGCAATGCCCAATATCAGAATCCAACGTCATGGGGTATCCAAGAATAGCAAGAAAAGGGTCTGGTTTAATTTTCTTTTGAAAAACCTTTGAAAAAAAAATCTGTCCAGAAATTAAAGTTTAAGACAAAACCAAAACAGGTGGAATAAATAACTCTTTTGCATCTGTCACAAACATGCCTCACTTGAAGGTATTGGAAAAAAGCCAGAACCATGGAGTTTAAAGGCAGTTTGGAACTGACTAAAATGAGCCAATGTACCATCTATGTGCAGATCCGCAATAGACTTAAAACCTTTGATTTTATGTTATTTTAAGTCATTAATAATTATTAGAAAATAAGGGGCTAGTTAAAAAAATATATTATAAAATTTGCACTGAATTAGTCAAATATAATAATAATAATAATAATAATAATAATAATAATAATAATAATAATAATAATAATAGTCTTTATTTGCATTAAGATGAATAAAGATCCAAGTAAAAATTAATAAAAGATTTCTTTTTTTCGGAGTTGGTCACAATTTCAACTGTTTTATTTGATTAATTGTTTGCTTTACTTGTTCACCCCTACGCTGTCTTTTTAATATAGTGTCTGGTTTGTCACCCAATTCAAAATATTTTTGGTTCAAATTGAGAAGGCGATTTTTAACTATATTACCTAAATGTTATAATATTAAGTAATATTATTAAGTATCCTTTTGTAGTGGTGTCACGGTGGCGCAGTGGGTAGCACCTCACAGCAAGAAGGTCGCTGGTTCGAGCCCCAGCTATGTCAGTTGGCAGTTTTGCATGTTCTTGCCATGTTCGGGTGGGTTTCCTCCGGGTGCTCCGGTTTTCAACACAGTCCAAAGACATGCGTTACAGGTGAATTGAATAAACTAAATTGTCCGTAGTGTATGTGTGAATGCAAGAGTGTATGGGTGTTTGCCAGTGTTGGGTTGCGGCTGGAAGGGCATCCGCTGCGTAAAACATATGCTGAATAAGTTGGCAGTTCATTCTGCTGTGGCGACCCCTGATGAATAAAGGAACTAAGCTAAAAAGAAAATAAATGAATGAATGAATCTTATTGTAGTCCTATTGCGAACCAAATGTTCTATATTAAGTTTTTAGTATTGTAATACATTGTAATACAAGCCCTGTTACTACAGTTTTTTAATGGCCTGGGGTCTGAGAGTGTTTTGTTGCACTGGAGAATTTCTGACATGCCCTGACATTTGTAGGTTTTTTCAGTTGCTTATAAACATATAAGTTTGTAAGTAAACTTTAATAACACTGTAAACTTCACAAAATAGGTTATGATAATATATTAGCAACATTTATGTGATTACGTGATTGATGTGTTTTTGAGAAAAAAAACATTTATGCGTGGTTAGTGAAAAACTACAATTTTGAAGTTACTAAACTCTACGAAACACAATCAGAATATTTGTTCACAAGACTTTTGAGAACTGGACCTTATAACTTGGACTCATGAAGCTCTAGCTTGTGGACTCATTAAGAGAACAATACTTGTTTCACATTTTCGCCACTGGCACCATTGAAAGCAACGTTTGGCATTGGCAAGTGACCAACAGTTTGGCTATAGCAACTCGGCTGTGTATATTGACCCTGTGGTGCTCCTGATGGACAGTTTTGGTGGAAACAGGAGATTTAGTGTGCACATTTAATTCTGCAGTGATTTGGGCAGCTGTGTTTTTTTTTATACAATCCAGGTTAGCACTTGGACATCCCTTTCAAACAGCCTCCTCTTGTGTGTACAGTTAGTCCTGTTGGATGTTTCTTCTTCATATTATGCTGACACTTCAAAATTCACATATTCATCTGATGGGTATTTTGAGCTGAAACCTTACAGACGGGTAAAGTAGGAGCCCTTTATTTTTTGTTTACTGACTAAATGTGAATATATGTGTTTACAGTGTGGATCATGGAGGAGCAAAAAGGATTGAAACAGGACCTCGCAAATGTATGTCTACACTACACACACAAAGACATATATACACACTCACACAGGTATACACATGCACACACATTTTTAATGAGTGTTGGTGTGTTATAAATGTGTCTCTTCTTGTGTTCAGGGGCCTGTTTTCTAACACTGGATCTAAACACAGCAAACACTGAACTCATTCTGTCTGAGGAGAACAGAAAGGTGACTGTTGGGATAAAGAAACAGTCGTATCCTGATCATCCAGACAGATTTGATTATTATGCTCAGGTGTTGTGCAGAGAGAGTGTGTGTGGACGCTGTTACTGGGAGATTGACTGGAGTGGAGATCACGGTGTGTATATATCCGTGTCATATAAGAGCATCAAGAGGAAGGGAGCAGGAAAAGAGTGTTGGTTTGGTTATAATGATCAGTCCTGGAGTTTGAGCTGCTCTCCCTCCAATTTCTCATTTAGACACAATAACAGAGACAAATGGACTCGCCTCCCAGGAAAGCCGCTCAGCGGGAGAATAGGAGTGTTTGTGGACTACAGTGCAGGAACTCTGAACTTTTACAACATCCATAGAGACACAATGAGCCTTATCCACTCAGTCCAGACCACATTCACTCAGACTCTTTATCCTGGGTTTTGGGTTAATTGTGGATCATCGTTAAAACTCAGCTGAGTCTGCTCTGCAGGATCAGTCAGTAGCAGTGAGCTGTTCTGGAATATTTTCTCCTCATCAAATTAATCCTTCAGCTAAACTTCTGTCTTTGAGAGAATAAATGTGTGTGTAGTCTAGTCTGTGTGTGTGTTTCCAGAGGGAAAAAAAACATTGCTCGGCAGTTGCTCTTCCTAATGTCAGAAGTTGTGATCTAAAATGTTCTCTCATTGTTTCTCCTAAAATTCCTTGGATTAAATAAAATGGAGCCTGAAGAAGTTCTGACAAGCCATAACATGTGATTTTTAAATTCTAGTAACAGTAAATAAAAACAATAAATTGATAAAAATATCAGTGATTCAGTGATTCACACCTGAGAAGACAAAGGCCTGCATAATGAGCTGCATAATGAGCCACCAAGATAGATATGTGACTGATTATTTTGCAAGAAAGAACATGAGGACAAAATAAGTTAAAATATTTTCTGTTTTCAGTTATATATTTAGTTATCACACAAAATAACCTAAGATTCACTTGCAAGTGCAGTTGAACAGTCTATTGTTGAAAATGTTAAATTAAGTTCCTGAATTCAACTCAACTCATCTTTATTTCTATAGCACTTTTTACAATGCAGATTGTGTGAAAGCAGCTTAACATTATTAATTAATTATTAAAATTAATTTCCAGTAAATTGAAACATTTGAAAGGTCAGTTCATTCATCCATTCCTTCACTTTCTTTTAGGCTTAGTCTCTTTATTGTCTTTTCTATCCCAGAATGGTATCGCTGAGCCTTTTCAATCTGGCTTTAGGCCGGCTCATAACACTGAATCCGCTCTATGAAGAGTTCTGAATGACATCTATCTCCTCACTGATGCTGGTAATCATGTGGCCTTAATTTTGCTGGATTTATCTGCAGCCTTCGATACCATTGACCACTCTGTGTTAGTATCTCGGCTAGAGTCCTGGGTTGGGCTGAGGGGTACAGTGCTGAAATGGTTTAAATCATACATCTCCGACAGGAAGTTTTCTGTCAAAATTGGTAACTTTTCCTCCTCCACAGCACCGTTAATGTGTGGTTTTCCTCAAGGCTTGATTTTAGCACCTTCACTCTTCTCTCTCTATATGCTCTATATCAGAGGTGGGCAAACTACGGCCCGTGGGCCATATGCGGCCCGCTAAACTCTTTCATCCGGCCCGCGAGGAAGTTTTTAAAAAGCTGCTTCTGAGTAACGTTTTGGTTTCAGAATTAGTAAACTAATGATGTAATACAAGTGAACGCCATTTGATGGCAGTATTGCACGCGGTACATTTAGCGCAACCAGTAAAATTAGAACGAACACACTCTCGGATATTAAAATACACTCGACCATTAATGACTGAAAATGACTCTGATTAATTGACTCTGAATGTCGTGTGTTTAAGGAAGAATGGACAACAAAATACTTCTTCATCAATATCAGACAGAAAGCAGCATGTTTAATATGCCAAGAAAGTATTGCTGTTTTTAAAGACTACAACCTAGGTCTGCATTTTTCACGCAAACATTCAAATTATTTTTAATGTGTTAATATGAGATTTTTTTTCTATCAGACAATATCTTTTCTATTCTCCACTGTAAAAATTATGACATTATTATTATTATATTTTATAAGGGATAATTTTATTGTTTTATGATGATTGATAAGTAAATATAAATAGCAGTGCAAATTAATTTGACTTGTAAATATGACTCAATAATAACTATTTAAAAATGTGTGTTACTGTGACACGTTTCTGTCCGATATTACATGTTCCATGCATACTGCCACTATAAATAAAAGTTATTTTTTGAAGGATTTGACATGTGGCCCTTCACTTGGTTTGCAAAACGTGATGTGGCCCTCGGGTCTAAAAAGTTTGCCCACCACGGCTCTATATGCACTTTCATCTCTATGCAGATGACACACAAATCTATTTGTCACTCAAAAAGGAAAATGAGTCCTCTGCTGTGAACTCCCTGTCACTGTGCCTGGAGGAGGTAAAAGCATGGCTCTCTGAGAATTTTTTATTTTTAAATGAGGAGAAGACTGAGGTTATTATATTTGGGCCCAATGATTTATCAGATTGTAAACGCCCCAGGTTGGGCAACCTGGAGGAGTTTAGATCACCCCAGGTACGTAACCTGGGTATAACATTAGACCAGAACTTACAATTTAATAAACATATTTCAAATGTGGTTGGAAATAGTTTCTACCAACTCCGCCTTCTTTCCAAAATGAAGTCCTCTCTTCCTTCAAACTCTCTAGAAATTGCTATACATGCGCTTATAACCTCTCGGTTGGATTATTGTAACTCTCTATTTTGGGCTGCCTAAGTGTCAGATTGCTTGTCTACAGTTAGTGCAAAACGCAGCAGCTAGATTTTTAACAAAAAGCCAGAAATATTCACATGTTACTCCTATTTTGAGGTCTCTCCATTGGTTACCAGTGACACAAAGAATCGAATTTAAAATCCTGCTCTTTGCGTATAAAGCCCTACATGCTCTGGGCCCCCATTACCTATCCCAACTGATTGCTGTCTACACTCCACACAGACACTTGCGTTCCGCTGATCAGCTTTTATTAAAAATTCCAAAGGCCCCTCTAAAGTAGGGGCGAACGTGCCTTTGCCCTTGCAGGTCCTCGCCTGTGGAATGAGCTGCCATTAGACCTAAAAAAGGCTTCATCACTGCCTATTTTTAAGTCAAAATTGAAGACTCACTTATTCTCTAGAGCTTTTGAAGCATAAGTCCCTCCTTTCCAGGGGTCGGGGGTGGGATGGGGTATCAAAACGGTCTTGTCCTTAATCTTGTCACTGTGGTCAACTGTGGTAGCATCTTTTAATTAGTCAGAAGGGGGGAGAGGAAGGAAATGTACATGTGTGTATGTATATGTATACTTTACACTTTTATGCTTTCTCCTATTATGTGCCTATTGCTGTTACTGTTTTTATGCTCTTACCGTTTGTTTATTTATCTAATTTTTTTTTTTTTTTTTTTTTTTCTCTCTCTCTGTAAAGCACATTGTGCAGCCTTGTGGCAGTTGGAAACATGCTATATAAATAAATTGAACTTGAACTTTATTAATCTGGGATCACCACAGCGGAATGAACCGCCAACTTATCCAGCATTTGATTTACGCAGCGGATGGCCTTCCAGCTGCAACCCATCACTGGGAAACACCCAAACACACTTATTCACACACATACACTACGGACAATTTAGCTTACCCAATTCACCTGTACCCAGTGGTGGAAAGAGTACTGAAAATCATACTCAAGTCTAGTAAAGTACCAAAGTACTTTAAAGTAGTAAGGCAAGTAATAAAGTACCATTACTTGCCTAAAAATGTAGTGCAAGTAGAGTAAAAGTATCTGTTGAAAATGCAAAGTATGAGTAAAAAGTAGACCTTTCAAAGAGTACTCAAGAGTAGTGAGTATTACGCTGTAAAAAGCTGATGCATTTACATGTAATTTGTGCATGTGGATGTGTGTAAACCTAACATTCTGTAGTGCAGTTAGTTATTGTCCAGCAGGCACACAACATCATAAGATGTTAATATTAGGTTTGATTTAGGTTGTGATGTCAGATGACCAAAATTCAATGTCTAGCCAGCGTCTAAGGACAAAATTTTTTTATGTCCAATAATGACGTCAAATGACGTTGATAGTTGGTTGATTTTAGGTTGTTAGAAAGTGACCAAAATCCATTGTCAAGCCAACGTTATATTGATGTCAAATACTGACATTTATTCATCAGTTATTGCAACCAAAATCCAATGTCTGATAGATGTCATAGTGGTAACGTCTACACAACATCAAGCTGTAACATCATTAGATGCTGATATTTGGTTGATTTTAGGTTGGACGTTGGACATTGACATCGGCCTGATGTTGAGTTCTGACGTCAACCCGATTTTCATTTCCATACAAAATGCAGCGTCTCCATGACATTAAGGTACTGTCATGGTTGTGGATCTATCTGTTCTTCTTGTATGTGTGTGTGTGTGGGAAGTGGGTGTGTTTGTTTGGGTGTATCTTCACCGCGTGGTGTGTGTATTTACATTCATCAGCTGAGTTATCACGTGTCTTGTTGCTACTCATCTCACTCAGCTGTTCTCTATCAACCACAGCTGTTGTGCATTACCGCGCACCTTTATATGTTTAGTGTTTGTAGATAGCGTTTGTCAGTTCGTTATGTTCACTCCTGTATCTGTTTCCTGTCAGCCAATTCTCGCTGAATTCGCTAATAGCAAGTTTGCTTAGAGCCGGTTGTGCTTGGACTTTTGGTACACAGCTTGTGACATCGATGTGGTTCTACTGTCTGCACTGATGACAACCACGAGAGACTTCACTTTGGAGCTGTTGCTTCGATGAACTATTACCGCTGTTTAGCGTGTCGTTTTCCACGAGAGGTGCTCCATTGCTCTAGCCCTTCTCTTGATATCTGGTAAAATATCAGTGAGAGACTTCTTTCCGGATCTGTTGCTCTGATGAACTATTACCGCTGTTTAGCTTGTCGGTTCCCTTGAGAGAAGCACCCTTGCTCTAATCCTTCCCGTGATATTTGGTAAGATATCAGTGAGAGACTTCATACTGGATCGGTTGCTCTGATGAACTATTACCGCTGGGTAGCGGGTTGTATGATCCTTCATGATCTGGTGAGATCGTACCAATTGTTATTCCTATCATCACTGTTAATAAATCATTTTTGCATTCACTTGCATTTGGGTCTCCCTGTGCTTCTGTGCAGGCACGTGCAAAGGTGGGGGCTTTGGGTGCTTGTGCCGCTGCCCTTTTTTCTCCTGAAGAGAAAGTGCCCTTTTTTTCCTGGGGATAATAATTATTTTTTAAATACTACTAATAATATAACGTGTATAAGTTAATGCGTGTTCTATTTAAGGACCGCTTTCCCTGTCAAACAATAAAAAAACAAAATTTTAAAGTATATCTTGGTTTTAGTCTAGCCGCTCCAAGCGAGCCTTGAACCGGCGATTTGGAAAGAAAAGCCACATGCGAGGCGAATGCTCTAACAAAGACTCTGTTTACATTGTTACTCTCGCCTCGAATATATAAGGTGTCAACAGTGGCGTAACGTCTATCAGCGCGTATGCCAACTCCTGCATCCGCATTGCACACGGACTGCATCTGGGCCATAGCTTAACAGTCTGACCCATGCACACACTGCAGACGAAGTGTGTGTGTAAAACATATATTAGTAGCTGACCTCTGTTACGGCAGCGCGATACGATCGACAGAACCGCCGATGTAAATTCATTCGTCATTCATCTTCATTGTGTGGAGGTGAGTGACGGTTAACAAAAGACTACCTGAGGCTCAAATTTAACGTAAGCTATTTATCCAAAAGTTAAAAAGCAAATAGGCTATTTTGTCTTGCTAACATCCTGCTGATTAACAACCATGTAATTCAATTCAATTCATCTTTATTTGTATAGCGCTTATACAATGTAGATTTTGTCAAAGCAGCTTCACATGGAAGATTATAAGTTAGCTAAAGTTTAGCCAGGGCAATATCTTAGGCATACAGGCTAATGTAATGGAGAAACGACAGCTGGATAGTGAAAATATTGCCCTCTTGTTTTAGCAGTCTGAATATATAATGTCAATTGAAGCTATAAAACATGTACATATATGCTAGCTATGGAAGTCAGTGGCTATCAGTGTAACCTACATTCTTCAAAATATTTTATTTTGTTCAACAGAAAAAAAAACTCAAACACAAATATTAGACTGAAAAGGGATAGTTCACCCAAAAATTTAAATGTACTCACCCTCAAGTGGTTCCATTTATTTGTTTCTTTATTTTGTTGAACACTAACAAATTAAAGATTAAAAAATCTATTTTAAAGAAAGCTATAAATCATTGACTTCCAGAGTAGGAAAAATAAATACCATGAAAGTCAATGGTTACAGGTTTCCCGCTTTTTTCAAAATATTATTTTGTGTGTTCAACAGAAGAAAAAAGTCAAATAGGTTTCCAACAAGTAAAAGGTGAGTAAATGGTGACAGAATTTTCAGTTTTGAATTAACTCTCCTTTTAAGAGTAAGTAGCTATATTGTGAATTTAGGGTGAAATCTTCTTAATAATCTCCTTATAATATATTTTATTTATTAAAGTACAATTATTACTAGTATTTAATAAAAAGTGCCCTTTTTTCCATTTGCGCCCCTGCCCCTTAAATGGTCTCTGCACGTCCCTGCTTCTGTGACAGAACGAACTGACCATTATGGACCCAGCAAGTGTCTCAGAGATCCAGAGTGTGTTGTCACACAGTTCTGCCCATACGGACCAACAGGACAAGCAAATGATGATCACCAGTCAGGCCATCCAGGCGTTGGTCACCCAAGTTTCCGAGCTCACCACTCAGGTACAAGGACTGAGCTCTGGACTGAGTTCCACGGCGATTTCACAAGCTCCTCCCACCATGCCACCCACAAGTCCTGCACAAAAGGAGAATCATCGCTCCTCTGAACCGCGGCTTCCACCACCAGCATGTTATTCGGATGAGCCTCATTTATGTTGACCATTTTTAGCCAAACGTTCACTATATATTACATTACAACCCTCGTCATTTCCCACCGAGGAGAGTAAGGTGGCATTTGTTATCAACCTACTGACTGGAAAGGCGGCTCTTTGGGGTACCACAGTCTGGAAGCGAAAACTTCCTTGCTGCACTTCTTTTAAGACATTTTCTGATGAACTAAAGACTGTTTTTGACCGAGCAGTTTCAGGCAGAGAGGCGGCTCGGAGGCTTGCTGAACTTCGACAGAACAATCTGAGTGTGGCTGAATTCTCCATTGATTTCCGTACTCTAGCAGCCGAGTGTAAATGGAATGTGGAAGCACAGTGGGATATATTTTTTCATGGACTAGCGGATTATATAAAGGATGAGATTGCTCTCAGGATGGCGCCGCGGATGGCCGCCTCGGTGTGGAGCTCTCCAGTGTTTGTACTATTTCTGTTAGTCTGTCCTGTTTTATGTTTATCAAACACAATCAGTTATACCAGGGACGAGCTGCTGAACATTCGGCAGTGCACACCAACTAATCACCAACTGGATTTTGATTTCTCTGGTGTTTTGCGGAACATTGTCATCGGCGGAGCAGCTGCACTGTGGAAGCGATACAAGACCCGCATGCGTGGGAAGAGAGCCGTGAGACAGGCTGAGACAGTGCGGCTTCAGAACGGCGCTGCCTAGCATCTATCTAGCGAATCTCCGCTCTCTTCCTAACAAAATGGATGAACTACTTCTACTCTCACGCAAAAACAAGAACTTTAATAACTCTGCTGTGCTGTGTTTCACAGAAACCTGGCTGAACGAAGCCCTTCCGGACAGCGCATTACACCTACCGGACTTTCAGCTGTACAGAGCAGATCGCGATACGGAGTCAACGGGCAAAACGCGCGGTGGTGGGACATGCTTTTACATCAATAGGAGGTGGTGTATGGATGTAACTGTGTTAAAGAAGATGTGCTGTCCTGATGTGGAAGTGCTTTTCGTTAACTGTAAGCCGTTTTATGCAACGCGGGAGTTTTCCTCGTTCATTCTCATCGGTGTTTACATTCCACCGCAAGCACACGTGGGTACCGCACTGCAACAGCTGTCTGATCTGATCACAGAGACTGAACAACGACACCCAGACTCTGTTTTTATCATTCTCGGTGACTGTAATCAGGCAAAACTCACACATGAGCTGCCTAAATTCAAACAGCACATCACATGCCCCACCAGAGACAATAACATTTTGGACCATTGCTACACCACAATAAAGGACGCATATCGCTCCGTCGCCAGAGCAGCTCTAGGACTCTCCGACCACTGCCTGGTTCATCTTATACCAACTTACAGGCAAAAACTTAAAACTACTAAGCCAGTATTAAGGACTGTTAGGAGATGGACCAACAACACAGAGCAGGTCTTGCAAGCCTGTTTTGAATGCACTGATTGGAGTGTTTTTGAAGCTGCAGCCACCGACCTAGATGAGCTCACAGAGACTGTAACATCATACATCAGTTTCTGTGAGGAGTTATGTATCCCTACCAGGACCTACTTATCATTTAACAATGATAAACCATGGTTTACACCAAACTTAGACAGCTTCGTCATGCAAAAGAGGATGCCTACAGGAGTGGGGACAGGATTTTGTACAATCAGGCCAGGAACACACTGACAAAAGAGATTGGTGTGGCTAAGAAGAGCTATGCCAAAAAGCTGCAAAACCAGTTTTCTGCCAATGACCCTGCATCAGTGTGGGAAGGCCTGAAAGACATCACTAATTATAAAACACCATCTCCCAGTATCGACAGCAACAAACATCTTGCAAACGAGCTGAATACGTTCTACTGCAGATTTGACACCTCTGACCAGACACCTCACACCCGCCTGGACCATCTCCCTACACAGCCATCAACACCTCCAGCCATCTCCCTCTCCCCCCCTGCACTTCAGATCAGTGAGGATAATGTTCGTCAGATCCTCAGTAAACAGCCATCAACACCTACAGCCATCTCCCTCTCCACCCCGGCACTTCAGATCAGTGAGGATAATGTGTGTCAGATCTTCAGAAAACAGAAGAAACGAAAAGCACCAGGTCCAGACGGTGTTTCCCCAGCCTGTCTGAGTACCTGCGTCGACCAGCTGGCTCCTATTTTCACACAGATCTTCAACAGATCACTGGAACAGCGCAAAGTTCCATCCTGCTTCAAATGCTCCACCATCATCCCAATACCAAAGAAATCAAAGATCACAGGACTCAATGACTACAGACCTGTCACCTTAACATCTGTGGCCATGAAGTCATTCAAAAGACTGGTGCTAGCTTATCTGAAGGACATCACTGGACCTTTGCTGGACCCCCTGCAGTTTGCCTATAGAGCAAACCGGTCTGTGGATGATGCAGTCAACATGAGACTGCATTATACCCTACAACATCTGGACAAACCAGAGAACTACGCAAGGATACTGTTTGTGGACTTCAGTTCTGCCTTTAACACCATCGTCCCATCACTGCTCGAGAACAAACTGACCCAGCTGTCTGTCCCTAACTCTGTCTGTCAATGGATCACCAGCTTTCTGACAGATAGACAACAGCTAGTCAGAATGGGCAAAATCACATCTGACAGCCGCACCATCAGCACTGGTGCCCCCCAGGGATGTGTTCTCTCCCCACTGCTCTTCTCCCTGTACACCAACGACTGCACCGCAAAAGACCCCTCCAGAGAGGAAGGGAGGCCATGGAGAAATATATTTCTGATTCTCTAGATCATCCGTCCCTCTTCTTCACCGGCGGGGGCGGGATTTTTTTTGTGAAAAAGAAGGATAGTTCCCTTCGTCCTTGCATTGACTATCGGCTGCTGAACAACATCACGGTAAAAAATACTTATCCTTTGCCGTTGATGTCATGGTACAACGTCAATCTGATGTCATGTTGACGTCTTGACCTGCTGGGTGTTTAAGGCCATTTCGGTCATCATACAGTAAACATCCGTCATCTTCTCATCAGTGACATGCATCTAAACAGTCTCTGGGTCAATGCATGTAAAGATTGTGGACATCATCTTGGACACTTTTAATGCTTCCAAACAGTTTGCTGCAATTATAAATCGCCCATGTCTTGAGGTAGTTCAGTATGATGTGATTTACCTTCTATGTGCGATTTGATTGGACAGGAATCACAGAACGGATTTAACTTGGGACAAACTATTATTTACTTTGACTGCCTGAGTTCAGTTTGTTAAAAAGGAGTGATACCATTCAATAATTGTAGAGTTTACTCCTAACTTTTTTTAGTTTCCTAATTAAAACGTAGTTTGAACCGTATTAAACGCTGAGCTAAAATAAAAATAAAAAATACATGTGCATATGCATCACGGCCTTCTAAATGATTTAAAACAAAGTGCAACAGACTATTGATGGCATCGCATGTACCTATTACTTTGCTATATGCAAACTGAAGTGGATCAAGTTTAGTACTAATATTCTCGCTTAACACTGACACAATATACTTTTCAAAACATTTCATTACAACTGACGTGAGAGCAATTGGTCTAAAATCATTGTTATCTACAGGACGGGCAATTTTAGGCACGGTGATTGTAGCTGTCAACTTGAAGGGTTTTATTTTCCTTTAAATGTTTTGATGTGTTTGTGGAAAAATATTTTGGTTATAAATAATTTCATATGTTATTAATGCTGTTGAGAAATTATTGTATTCGAAATTGTATAATATCGACACCCACAGGTGATAGAGAGGTACTGTAGCTTTAGTTTACAGTCACGTGATCTTAATTATTAGTGGAACGGGAAGTTAACATGAGCAGTTAACACAATCTATAAGATGCTTTTCTAAAGAAGAAAAGGAACTTCATATGGTTTTGTATTAAGGAGGAACGGACTGAAAATATCATTATGACTCCTGGACTTTGATTAAGAGATGCACAAGGTATGTTGTTTGTGTTCTACCAGCTGATTTGTAAAATTAAAAACAGTGTATATTAATGCTGGTTCAATAAGAAACAAAACCAGTGAAACTACTGTAAAGAAAAGCAAAACTTTGACGTTATGTTTCTGATTGTTTTATTTGTTTCAGTTTTTTCACGGTGTCATCATATAAAATGTCAAGATGTTGTGTCCAATGGGTGTCACGCTGTTCCAGTGTTGTCTAATTAGGATGAAGATGTCATGATGATGAAAATGATAACCATGAAGACATTAAACTTTCAGACATCAGTTGAAGCGTGATTCTTTTAATCAGAAGAAAACATTCAGGAGCCGTTACAGATAATGTTGTCCTAAAAAACTCAAAACAAAACGTAAAAAAAAACAACTTACATATACCGTAAGAACAATATAGTAGAAAATATTGGCAGTTTTAAAACCTCAACTTTTTTCAAACTGTGGTATACCTTGAAAATGGTTATCGTCCCATGCCTAGGCAGCATAACACTGTTTTTAAGATCTAAAAATTCATTCTTTAAAAAAAGTCAATTAATATTAATAATACAATAATAAATGAATAATAATAAATTACAATATTTTAGATATTTCTTAGCAAAAAAATTAAATATTGTGTAAAAACAAGCAAGCTTTACTTGTATCCACACATTTTTTTTCCAACATAAACTTTCTTTAAAATAAAAAACTGAACAAATGTTTTAAAAGTTTTAAAAACTATAATAAACTAAATCTATGCACAACAATCTGTCCATGTCGATGTTCTCAGCAGTAAATACATGGAGCATGTTTAAACAAATGTTATTGTAAGGAAAATAATTAAACCATTATGATAAATAGAGTTAAAATGACCTTTTGAATAAAAAGTTGAAAGTTTTATTTAGATGATTGTTGGTGATTGTATGGGTTTTGGCCAGATTGGGTAGCAAAACATGAACAAAGGAAAATGAAGACTTGCTTAAAAAAGATTTAAGACCTAAAACACAATATTTCACTAAATTTAATTTACCTTAAGAAGGTAGAGAAAATGGGAGACATGAGAACAAGTAACTAAAGAAACTCATTCCTGTCTTTCAATGAGTGCTTATGTGCATTTAGGAGAACTAGGCAGCACACTCAGGGCTGCAAGATGGATTTAATTTAGTATTCTTATTATTAAAATATATCTGAATGAGGATCAAATGACTGAGTTGGTCTTTGAGAATGAAAATTAACCTGTTTGTTCCTGCAGATCTTCCTGTTTGACTCTGAATGTTTCTTCAATCTTCACATCTTCACTCTCCTCTTTAATAAACGCCATCTTTATAACAGGAGTTTTTCTCTGTGTTTGGACACCTTAATCCTGTTTAAAATGAACAAAACAATAAAAATGTTCAGTTTAAAATAAATAAAACAATGAACAGAAACAAAATAACTTCTCTTCAACACTTGCTTCAACCGTTTCTTTATATGAGAGTCATTAACATAAAGAAATCAGGTAAATGAGTAAGTCTGAGCAAGAAACAATAGCCACAAATGAGCTGATTAAAACTAGTAACGTTACTCAATTTCTTATATATAGTGATGAATACTTAGAATGGAATTACATTATGCTATTTAATAAATTAAAACTTCATTAAAACACTTATTTCAAACATTTCTGTTGCTTTATTCAAACAATAGCCCTCATTACTGTGAGTAAAATAGTACTACGTTGTTTAAAGGGTTAAAATAATATTGTCAACAGCAGGTACATCATTTACCATCGGATGAAAAACCTGAAACTTTAATCAATCCGTTTATATTCATGTAAAAGCTTTAAAACAAACCTTTCCCCAGTCGAATCACATCGCAGGAGCGGCGCCGCCTTATGACGTCACACGCCACGCCAAAATAAAAGTCTTTTTTATTTACTTACTGTTGCAGTTATGAATTATTAATGAATTTCTCCCTCACTTTCCCACCTACACAGTCGCACACATATATTCAGCATTTGGAGTTGATCAAAATCTTTACTCTAAACATTTTTAAGACAATTTAAAAAAACTTTTTTAATCCACTAAAAATAATTAATCCATTAAGACTAAGTGTTTAAAGCAGAAAATCCCAACATTCTAAACAAATAATCTGATTGGTGTTTTGAGCTGAAACTTTACAGACACATTCTGGTAGGGCTGGGCGATATGGCAAAAAAAAAAATCACGATTTTTTCATAAAGTTTGACCGATTCACGATTTCGATTTTTTTTATTTATTTTTTTTTATTAATTTTGTTTTTACTGTGTAACTACCTTACCAGATTACCTTGTTCATTTAAATTTAAATAAATGCCGAAACTAGTTTTTTTCATGCTCACTTGTAAAAGAAAAGCAACCGTGTGACTAAACGTGGTTATGGCACTCTCTCATATAGGGATGCTAAACATGGCTACAATAGAAGTCACAGCACCCGTATTTATGTAGAGGTCATATGTTGTGCAGCTTTGGGCAAATTTTATTTGGAGATAAAATGACCAAAATGTAACGTGAAGATTGAAAAGGATTGGAGGGGAAATAAATATTTCAAATCTCTGTACATAACAGAAAAATAAACAATGATAATGCAACAATAGTTTATCTGTATTAGTGGCATGGCAGAAATATATATTTAGACAGGCCTTGTCAAAGTGAGCGGGCACTTTCACTAATAAAAAATATAGCACTTAAATTATTTCATAACAATCAATAAAATAACAGCGGTTTTACATCAAAAGTTGGTAATGATATAAAATATACTACATTGTGATGGTAAAATATAACCATTTAAATGATTTCAGTATTCAAACATTAAATAACGAATGCATCAAGTTAAATATAAAAAAACGAATGAAACAACACAGCATATCAGGATATAAAGGACTAGATTTAGCAAAATGCTGCTCTTTTTATCTTTGTAATTTTATAGTTTTATTTTTGTTATTTTGATTATTTTTTGTCTTCATAAATAACTAACGAGCTATAGACAAATATCTGCTTGACGTTTTAGAAAATATTTGTGCGTAGCTACACCACCCAGTATATATTAAAGATTACCGTATCTATCTATATTTAAATGTCTATCTTATATTTAACTGAATTGTATAATGGCCTATAGCTGAAATGTTGAAAATTGCTCTATTTTTATAAAACATTTGTCGATACGTATTGATATTTTTTTGAAGTACAAACTACCGACATTTAAGAATCCATATTTATTTTATTCATTCATTCATTTTACTTGTTTATTGGTGCATATATGGGTTATGATTTAATTCATACAGTACCTTGCACAGCTACTGTGCCACTCCGTAATTCAAGCAAAAGTCCAAATTAAAGAAAGATTTGACTTTCTGCGGTATCGGAATCGCCCGAATCCAGGCACAGTAGATGCTATTCTGTTTTTGCACAGTGTTAAGAAAAGCGCCAAGTACACACAACATAGCTGCTGTTTAGGCTGAAGGGACGCTGTTTTTGTTCTCTTTTTCCTGTATATATAAAAGCTGAATCTGCTGTTAATAACGGACGATCCACTGTGACCTAAGAGGGGAAATAGTGTGGCCGCTTTAGGACTGCTTTTACGGAGTTGTAGTCCATAGCATTGTGGGTAGTGTAGTTTGACACGCATGCTGTGTGATGTGAGCTCTCGCTGTGTGCTGTGCGTGCGGTGAATTAGAGGGAGAAGTTTTATCCGGTTTTGTTTTATGTTTACTTCAGTAATTCCACCCGGGAGCTGTTTTTCACTGTGAAACTGAAAACACTGAAATAAGTAAAAGAAGGGCATGCATCGAGTACTTTTGTCCGTCTCATCATTTGCTCGAGCATGAATTAACGAGCTGTTACTCTGCCGCCGGACATTGCGGAGAAAGTTACACCTATCATCATGCTTAAAACAAAGAATTAGAATTATTAAAGTGGCGATCGGGTGCGGATATATATATCAGATAAAATAATATATGCGGGCGGGTGGATGATGAAGGAGCGGACCTCCGCCTGTCGAGCCTTCTCTCCTCTCCTCGCGCGCGCGCCCTTCTCGGCGCGCTGCGGGACAGAGCCGCGCTGCAGGACAGAGCCGCGACGTCAACACACAGAATCAGCACAATTCAGCACGGTTGTCTAACAGTTTAGAACGGTTTGGCACGATAGTGGAAAAGCAGCTTTAATATTTTTATTTTAAAAAATCGCGATTTCTCGATTTTATAAAAAATAAAATCGTCTTAAAACGTAAATTCGAATTAATCGAAAAAATCGAAAAAAATCGCCCAGCCCTAACAATGCCATGATAGCAACGTAATTTTTACTATGAGAAACACAAAGCTCAATATTATTACATTTCTTAATACATATTCGCTGTTTAAATCTATCAGAAGCATTATACATTTTTTTTGACAACTCAATCACTCTTTTATATCCAAAAACAATCATGTTATACACTTTAATAACATTGTTTTCACTCCTGTGTTCAGAGCACACTTACCCGTAGCAGCATCAGCCATTATCTGCTGAACTACGGTAGCTGCGCAAGGACAACATAAAGAAAAACGCCTGTGTGTTTTAACCACTAGGGTGCACCAAACTATCAATCATGTATACTCTTAATTTCATGTCATTCAGCACAATGACTCTCTATTACCACTGTTACAGTTACACTAGTATGTTTTAGTTTTAAAACGGCATTTTAGAAAGAAAACGATCCGCGTCCACATTAGTGTTTCACCCAGCGTTTCTGAACAACTCTCCGTCTACATTAAAACGGTGAAAACTAACATCCGTGACCACACACACATTTTCTGGCATGCGCTGCAGCCTGCTTTGAGCACACACACACCCACATGAGAGCTGCGCAAGTCGGACTGTTCATCACCGATCTACCGCTGGATCTAATCTCACTATATTTGTTAAACGTGATATTTAATTCATCTTTTTGTCTATATCTAACAACATATTCCCCGACTTTGGTCTTTTGAATCTATCACTTGTTCTCAGGTAACGTGTTTTGGCTTAGCGCAAAGTTAAGGTAGGTTAATATATTAATTAATGTAACCGTGGACACGGAATGCCCCGCCTCCGTTTTCAGATGTCTCCGTTTTCCCTTATCCACAGTGAGATGGAGCAGCAGCGTTTTAGAATGAAAACTGTATCTCCAGCGTATCCAAAACGCTCCGTTTTCGGGGCTCAAAAATTCCGGCGTAGTGTAGCACGATTGCGCCCCCTCCCCTCTCCCCCGATGGCCCGCACTCACATTACATTCGGGCCTGGGCACGGTTACGTCATTGATGACGCGCAGTTCAGTAAGCGCTTTCGCTCAGCACAGTGGAGATTTCTTTAGTAAGTTATAGTTATATCGTTTAAGTAGTTTCATATGCGGTGACACGCAGTCAGATATTTCGCCGAACAGATCAGCCACTTTTGACGCTCATAAACAATCATAAAGTCCTCGTGCTGCAGGAATTAGGAGGTTTACTGAAGGTGCAGCTGTAGTGCAGTGAGGGGTTTGCGTCTTTAATAAACTTCGACAGTTTGCGTTCATTGAACAGTACGAATGATTAATTAATCCATATCAAACAGATTTGTGTAGGCGAGGACTTTTTTATTTACGAGGACTTTAGATGGGTAATTTAAGCGCAGATGGGTCATTTAGGCATATCACAGCCTTATTTCTCTCTTTCAGTTTCGGGCTTAGGCACGCTTGCACTCACACTGTAAGCGTACCGCGCATGAGCCCAAGTGAACCGTGCTCTGGCACAACTCTTCCAACCGGGCCAGGGCCGGCCAAGTGTACCGTGCCCGAGCCCGATTCAGAGCACTCACACTTCTTAAACGATCCGGGAAACGGGCCTGGGCACGGTTCGGATAGCATAGTGTGAGTACGCCCTTAGAGACTGCTCAGAATTGCTCCAAGGGACCAGGGGAGGAGCTGTAAGATGGCTAAACCTCTCCAGAATGTCAGATCCTGAGAGCTGATATGGAATTGCATGAGATGCAATAAAACAACAAACTTTCTGGTCCGAGAAGAAGATAAGGAAACCAGCTGTTCAACTGTTCTATTCAAATCACTGTTGACAATCCAAACGTAGGTTGGAAACAGAGCTACACCTCACCCGGGGGGAATGCGAGAAAGTTCACCCTTCTCCTTTCATCTCAAACCCCCCTTCTTGGCCTTTAGTGACTTACTGATCAGAGCCACATAAAATGCCCAAGGTTTTAATATGGTGTATCTTGTAGCTCTATATTCATGTTTGGTATCATTTTAAATGTCTCTGTGTGATTGGTAAAGTGGTCTTAATTTCACTATAATATTTCATTTGTATATGTTGATTTGGTTTTTAACTTTGATAAAATCTCTGCCAGATGCTGCCCCCTCTAGAGATGATTAACATCTCTCTGTGATGCTTCTATTGTCTTGAATTTATGGCTGTTTGTTCTAAGTTGAGTATATAAGGTAAAGATGTGATATGGCTCATTGGAATCTTGTAGCCAAGACCCCGTTCCAGCAACTCTGAGACTTATGCTGCAATGTATTTCTTTGGTCGGGTATGCATCTCTAACTCTTGGATTTATCCTTGAGTAATGGATGTTATATTGTTACAGTATCATCTCTGAATTGGCTTTATGATTGTTTTATTATATAATTGGCATAATATAATTCTACCTGACAAATAAAATGTTAAGTTTTGACTCATTCTGAATTCTCCTGAAATCTTTTTATATCCAGTAAATTAAGTGGAGTCTGTGCTACCTTCATGTTGTTATTTCTAGACACATTTGTATGGAGCAGTTTGCACAACAGCATGGAGATATTTTAATCATTTAATCACTGATTTTAGCAAGTTGGATGAGCATTGGCTAAGTGAGCTATTCTTTTAGGATGAGTGAGCAGTTTGCCACCAGTCTATTTGAATATTAGTTAATCCTGCACCCTCTGACTAACTTTAGAGTGTCGACATGCTGTCCGTGAGAAGACACACAAATCCAGGGCGTGAAACTCTGAGCGGCGTTTGGTCCCTAATGAACGTATAAACTGAAGAGTATGGGAACAGATAGATTAAAACTGTAAATTAAGTCATAAATTATTATTGTGATCCGTTCCTGCAATTAGAAATACAGTCTCAATATTACGATCATTTAAAATTGGAGTCAGATTAAATTCGGAGCTAAAAACGAGTATAAATAAATTCTAATAAATAACAGAATTCTTTTCAGAACCACTGGAAAAGGCTTACATGCATTTAACCTTCGATCATGCTGTTAGTTTCATCATTGGGCTAATAGATGAACTTTTACAGTGTATAATAATGATGTCCTGTGTATTTATACCTGTGTTTGATTCAGTCCTGTCTGATGCTAAACGTCATACTTGTTGTCTTCACTTTCTGTGTGTCGCTTTTTCAGTGAGTTTTCTATAAATAAATACGTGTTTTAATAATTCCTGTCCCTTTATGAGAGAGCCAGTTGTGACAATAAGCTACTTAATATTCATTAATTTTTCTTTTCAGCTTAGTCCCTTTATTATTTTGAGGTCGCCACAGTGGAATGAACCGCCAACTTATCCAGCATATGTTTTACGCAGCGGATGCCCTTCCTACCGCAACCCATCACTGGGAAACAAACATCCATACACGCTTATTCACACACGTACACTATGAACAATTTAGCTTATCCAATTTACATATACCACATGTCTTTGGACTGTGGGGGAAACTGGAGCACCCGGAGGAAACCCACGCTATCACAGGGAGAACAAGCAAACTACACAGAAATTCCAACTGACCCAGCCAGGGTTTGAACCAGTGACCTTCTTGCTGTGAGGCGATTGTGCTGAAGCTACTTAATATTTCTTTATAATTTATTGTACTTAAAATACAATAGTAAATTCAAATGGATATACCCAAGTAATATTTACTTAGTGTTTCGTAATATATTGAAGTAATGCAAAAAAAAAAGACATTCGCGAGTAAAACTTACTTCACAAAGTCAGTAATTCTATGTGCATGCCCTCTGATTCAAACTTGGCAGGTGGAGCAGATGAGAGCAACTGATGATTTTCTTACACAGACTGATGTGATACTTACACAGTAAGTTACATTATTTGTTTATTGATCAATTTGGGTTTTTTTCCAGAAAGGCATAGAACTCCTGTCTGCAGTTTTGGTGGTAAAAGAGATTGCAGGAAGTATCATTTGAGTAAGTTTGCTAAAGATCCGATTAGCATAAGCATATTGGCAAACAACATCTGTGTCTAAAACAACTGTGTTGCATTCTAAATGTAATCTATGTAGAAGTATAATCTACAGTGAACTTAAAGATGTAAATGTGAGTGGTCAAGCGTTGCAGTAAACTGCAATAAGGACATAATTAACTGGACATTAAAGTTACCCTCCCGTGCTGCCTGCACTATAAACACAAGTTTTCTTAGATTGGACAGCCTCAGAACTCATTTGAAGCCAGAATGATAAGTTACCTGAGCCCTGAGAGGCCAAAACATGACATAGAAAGACATATTTATTAATCCATCCACTTTAACATATGCAAATATACTGCTTATTAAACTATAGTGATATATATTTAACGTTACTGACTATGTTCAGGCAGCCTCTATACTTGTGAACATTTATTGCTGATAATGAACATTTAATGCTAAGTCCAAAATAAATTAACTGATCAATGTGGAGAGGTAAGCATGATCAAACACCCAATGAGGGGGGAAGCATGCTCGGAGCCCGGCGGCTAATCAGCAGGCCAATCAGAAATAATAAATTACACCTTTTTTTTCTAGTGATTGGGCCAGAGAGACACTCTTCTTAAGGAGAGAAGGAGCAGCCAGGAGAGAGAGGAGAGAGCACCCACACACACACACCAGAGAGCTTGAGTGTGTGCATTTAAAATTAAAAAGAACATTTACTTGCCTTATATCCCCGACCCTGTCTTCTTCCCTCACAACAACGAACTTTACTACAGTGGTGCCGAAACCCAGGAAGGAGAAGAGTCTCACTGCCAGAATGACCACTCCGTCAAGGCTGCCATTTGCGGAAGCCATCCAGGCCCTCGCGGTCCTCCACCAACAACAACATGACGTGCTGGTGGAATTGAAGAACGTCCAGGAACAATGCTTCCAAGTCCTCGAGCAAATCCGGAGTCTGCTGTCCCAGGAGATCTGGCCCGCTCTAACATCTGCCGCCCACCCTCCCATCGCTTTACAGAAAATGGCGTCGGAGGACGACCCGGAAGTGTTCCTCGACCTCTTTGAGAAGATGGAAGAGGCGTGGGGCTGGCCGCGGGCCAAGTGGCCGGTACGAGTCATCCCGCTGCTCTCGGGCGATGCCCAGATCGCTGCACAGCAGCTACCGGCCCAGAATCTCCTGGAGTACGCTCACCTGAAGCGAGCCATTTTCCAGCGGGCCGGCCCTTCGTGTTCGCCCAGCAGCTCCGTGACGCCTGCCGCAGATGGCTGGTGCTGGATGGCCGGACCACCGCCCAGATGATGGATGCCTATCAGGACGTAGGGGCGGAGTTTTCACCCCTGGCTTCTTCCCAGACAGCACCAGGTCTCTCTCCGGTTCAATCGGTTGTTCTTGCTTGCCCAGGGGGTATAGTGAGAAGGTCTGGGCCAATGCATTGGCGCCGTGGGGGCGAGGTTAACGCACCAAAAATATGCTCCGTGAAGGAGGTGAGTACGTTGATTCGTGTCCCCACCATGCCAATCGTCGCCCCCGGTCGCAACGGGCTATACCGGATACCAGTGAGTATTAAAGGGAGTACATGTCAAGCTTTGGTGGATTCGGGGTGTAACCAGACCTCCATCCACCAAAGCCTGCTTCAAGACCCGGTATTGGATACGAGCCGCACGGTAAGGGTAAGGTGTGTGCACGGGGATGTAATTCACTACCCGCTAACAGCTATAGATATTCAATTTCGGGGTAAAAAGCATAGCGTAGAGGTAGCGGTTAACCAGCATCTCAAACACCCGCTAAATCTGGGAACCAATTGGCCTGGATTTAATAGATTATTAGGGATCTTATGTGCGGGTGTTGCTTGGAAAAAGAAATCGCCCGGAGAGGGGGCGGGTCCCTCAGCTGGGGGAATCCCATGCATCAACATCACTCACTGACTCGGGGGAAGGGCCAGGAATTTCCCGGTGTAAAGACTTTGCCCTGGAGCAGTCGCGTGACGACACGCTTAGACATGCACTGGAAAGAGTGCAGGTCATTGATGGGCAAAACCTACAGCCTGATCGGCCCCTCTCCTATCCGTATTTTGCGATTATTAATGATAGGGTGTCTCGAGTGACCCAAGACGCTCAGACAAAGGAGGATACAACCCAATTATTAGTACCAAAAAGCCGTCGGGAAATGCTTTTCCAGGCGGCTCATTCTAACCTTATGGCCGGACATTTAGGTCAAGCGGTCACACTAAATCGTCTCATGGCCCGATTCTTTTGGCCGGGCATTCACGGTGACGTCAGCAGATGGTGCGCTGCATGCCGGAAATGTCAGCTGGTAAATCCAACGGCCACCCCAAAAGCGCCATTGCGCCCATTACCAATTATGGAGATCCCCTTCGAGAGAATTGGTATGGATCTCATCGGGCCATTAGAGCGATCCGCACGCGGGCACCGGTTTGCATTAGTCCTAGTGGATTATGCAACCCGATACCCGGAAGCAATAGCCCTCCGTAGCATCTCAGCAAATAGCGTTGCGGAAGCTCTGTTTCGTATAATCTCCTGAGTGGGAATCCCCAAGGAGATTCTCACTGATCAAGGCACCACGTTCATGTCACGCACCATGCGCGAGCTTTACGGATTATTGGGCGCTAATTCAATTCGCACCAGCGTCTATCACCCACAAACAGACGGACTGGTGGAAAGGTTTAATCACACGCTTAAATCCATGATCCGTAAATTCGTTCACGAGGATGTGTAAAATTGGCATAAGTGGTTAGAGCCCTTGTTATTCGCTGTGCGGGAGGTTCCCCAAGCCTTCACAGGGTTTTTCCCCTTCGAGCTTCTCTACGGCAGACAGCCCCATGGGATTTTGGATGTTGTTAGAGAGGCTCGGGAGGATGAGCCTTCACATAGCAGAAATGAAATTCAATATATTCTGGACCTTAGAGCAAAACTCCACACACTGGGGCGACTCTCTATATAGCATTTGCTTAAGGCCCAGGATGATCAATGCCGGTGTTATGACAGGGGCACTAAACTACGCAAATTTTCACAGGAGATAACGTCCTTGTACTGCTACCCACTTCTAGCTCTAAATTACTCGCCAAGTGGCAAGGGCCGTTTGTGGTCACACGACAAGTCAGCGATCTCGATTATGAGGTGGTACGTTCGGACAGGGCTGATTCACGTCAGATATATCACATTAATCTGCTAAAGCAGTGGAGGCAGCCGAAGGAGCTGATGCTGGCTACGCTGGTTACCAACGAGGATGACCTGGGGCCAGAGAGCACTGGCCGACAGCGGCCGGGCACTCTGGTCACTGGGGGTGACCATCTCTCGGCGAGCCAGCTCATCAATATCCAGCACCTTTAGCGTGAATTTTCTGACGTGTTTTCACCCCTGCCCGGTCGTACTAACTTAATTCAGCACCATATCGAGACCGAACCGGGTGTGGTCGTTAGGACCCGTCCGTATCTCCTACCTGAACACAAGAAAAAAATGATTCAGGAGGAATTGAGTAACATGTTGAAAATGGTTGTAGTAGAAGAATCCCACAGTGACTGGGCAAGCCCAATTGTCTTGGTACCCAAGACTGACGGCTCGGTCCGGTTCTGTGTGGATTACAGAAAAGTAAATGCTGTGTCGAAATTCGACGCATATCCAATGCCGCGGTATTGATGAGTTGCTCGACCGGTTAGGTGCTGCTCGATATTACTCGACATTGGATTTGACAAAGGGTTATTGGCAGATCCCCTTAACTCCAATATCCTGAGAAAAAAACAGCCTTTACGACGCCATTTGGATTGCACCAATTTGTGACACTTCCGTTCGGGCTGTTCGGGGCACCGGCTACGTTTCAGCGTCTGATGGACAAAATACTCGGCCCTCACTCTGCATATGCCGCTGCTTTTTTAGATGACATCATAATTTTCAGTAATGATTGGCAGCGGCATATGCAACATCTGAGGGCAGTATTGTCAGTGCTGAGACGAGCCGGGCTAACGACCAACCCGAAGAAGTGCGCGAGTGGGGGTAAGGTATCTGGGCTTCCACTTGGGTCATGGGCAGGTGCAGCCCCAAATTGATAAGACTGCAGCTATTGCAACCTGTCCGAGACCTAAGACCACAAAGGAGGTGAGACAGTTTTTGGGACTGACAGCATACTATAGGCGTTTTGTTCCTAATTATTCAACCCTCTTCAGCTCATTGACTGATCTCACTAAAAAGGAGGGACCTGATACAGTCCAATGGTCGGAGCAGTGCCAACAGGGCTTCTCAAAGGTAAAATCTATACTTTGCGGGGGGCCGCCATTGCACGCTCCTGATTTTGCTCTCCCCTTTCTATTACAGACGGATGCGTCCGATCGGGGTCTGGGGGCGGTTCTCTTCCAGGAGGTGGCAGGAGTGGAACTGCCGGTGCTGTACATTAGCCGAAAACTCAGTAAGAGTGAGGCTAAGTACAGCACCATAGAAAAGGAGTGTTTGGCAATAAGGTGGGCCGTTCTCACTCTGCGCTATTACCTCCCGGGCAGGGAATTCGTCCTCTGTTCAGATCATGCTCCTCTCCAGTGGCTCCACCACATGAAGGTTACCAACGCACGGATCACCCATTGGTATCTAGCGTTACAGCCTTTTAAATTCAAGGTGGTCCACAGGCCGGGTGCACAGATGGCGGTAGCCGACTTCCTCTCCAGGGGGGGGGTTTGGGGGGCGTCCTGCAGCCCGGACCTGAGGTATGGGGGTATGTGGAGAGGTAAGCATGATCGAACACCCAATGAGGGGGGAGAGCATTCTCGGAGCCCGGCGGCTAATCAGCAGGCCAATCAGAAATAATACACAACACCTGTTTATTCTAGTGATTGGGCTGGAGAGACACCCTTCTTAAGGAGAGAAGGAGCAGCCGGGGGAGAGCAGAGAGAGCAACCACACACACACACCAGAGAGCTTGAGTGTGTGCATTTAAAAATAAAAAGAACATTTACTTACCTTATATCGCCGACCCTGACTCGGTTCTTCCCTCACAACAACGAACTTTACTACAATCAAATTTTAAATCAGTAATATCATTGCATGTTCATTTCAATTTCTGACATTAACATTTCTAATATGTTCAACAGATTGCTCTCACCATTCAAGCTCATGTAAGGTAAGTTGTATAACACAATTATATAGATATACTAATGTTTGTGTGTGGTTGGCAAAAAAGTGTTGATTTGACTACTTAATTGTAAATGTGTTACATTTTACTTCATTTATCTTATATCAATAATGAGAACAGAAGCTTAACCACAACCCCCCTGTAACAAGCCTTTCTGCAGCAACTGGACTATAATTTGCTCTAAAAGCATACTAAGAAATGAACTCTCGCTCCAAATGATTAATTATTTTAAGATAATGCATCATAGGTATACCAGTTTCAACAGATATTATGATTTTGCATTATTTGCCCAATAAGTAACAAGGTAGATTCAAAGCCAAATGTTTACATAATCAGCATTTAATGTACCAGATATTTATTTCATTTAAAGAAATTAAACATTGTGTTTACACTTCACTCTCCAATGAAGCATTAAGCACATTCCTGGCATCTTCTGCTATATCATTCAGAACTCTTCTAAGCATCGTTGAGATAGTCAGATAAGACAACCCTCCTGCCACCACAGTGCCAAGAATGGGTACGAGACTCACAATATACTCAACTGTAATTTCAGCCCCAACTACAGTTACCGCACCCAATAGGGATAACAATGAAGCTGGGGTTATTCCACCTTTCAGTGGCGACTTCATTAGACTTTTGAATTCCTCAATGGTTTTTCCAGATTTTTCACACAGCATCTGCAGGGATGAATCATCCAGGCCAAAGGTACTGTAGTAAATTTCTATCTCCCTTGCAACAATGGCTAGGCCTGCATCAACTGAAAGACCAGGAATGTGAACAGTAGCCACACAAGCAGACAGAAATGCTACTTTTCCAATGTTTTGCTCTAGAGCTTCCTTCTTCTTCACATTAATCTCTTGTGTGATATTTGGCAAAGTCAACAACAGCACACGTCTCTTATGCTGTGGAAGCTCTTCCTCCATCTTTTCCCCCAGCAGATTAAAATCATACTTGCCGAGCTCAAAATTACAGATTAAAAACACAACAGGATCTTCAATCCCAATCTTTCTCAGACCTAGACAGACACAGGATAAGGCATTATAAAACAAGACAAAATGTCAATTTAAAATTAATAATACCTCTAATAATAAACAAACAAACATGTATGATTTATCAGTAATAACAGTATATCATTATTAGGTCACACTTTATTTTGATGGTCCGTTTGTTGAATTTAAGTTACATTGCAACTAATTATCATTAGATTATAAGTAGACTGTTAGGTTGGGGTTAGGGTTGGGGTTAGGGTTAGTGTAAGTTGACATGTACTTGCAAAGTTTCTTATAGTCAGTTAAATGTCTGTTGAAGGACTGTTAAATGTCAGTATCAATAGATATTATGCAGACAGTCTACTAATACTCAAATGGACCATCAAAATAAAGTGTTACCCATTATTATTCTTCGATTAGCAATTTATTTAATGTAGCAATTCTAAAACAAAATTTGGTCCTTAAATGAATGCCATGTGAAATAAATAACTAACCATTTACACAGTCCTCTCGAATCACATCAAGCGTATTTTTAAGGTCAAAGTTTTTCTTCCTCTTCTCAGCTGAAATGCTTGCATCAATCTTGGAACGAACAAAATAAAACTTCTTTCCCATCCTCATTATCTCTTTGGCCAGATGAGTGTGGCATTCCTTAAACCGATCTGAAGCAATGATGATGAAAAAATCATAGCGTTCAAACTGGACCTGCTGAAGATACTTATCAGCTTTAAAGTTTGGTGTTCCAATGCCAGGAAGATCCCACACTTTCACATGTTTGTATTTTGGGTGAAGATAAGCTTTGAGCTCCATAGTGGTTTCTACAACACCAGTTTCAGCAGAGCCCTCGTCTTCATCTCCTAAACCCCTGAATGCATTGACAAACGTGGACTTTCCAGAACCAGACTCTCCCGTCACACCAACATTTAGCTCTACAAGATCTTGCTTTCTGAGATATTCTCTGATCCTGCTAACTGCGGTTGAGAGATCCTCGGTAGATATGGTTTCTTTAATTTCCTCCAAGTCATTCTGAGTTATGATGGAATAGTCTTCAAATGTATCCATCTAAAAAAATCAACAGTATTATGAAAAGGAACTATAAAAGTATGTAAAAATCAACAGTTTAAAAAGTAAACAATTCAATGATAGTGTAAAAACTAGACCTTAAAGCATACGAGATTTAGGACGAGTTAATAGACCAAGACAAGATTTTTCACAAATTTGAAATTCACTGAAATAAAAAAAATTAAGGACAATCAATTGAGCTGTGCAAATAAGCAGCTTAATAAATGATAATGAATTTTACATGGAACAAACCTATGCACTTTTGCTTTACATTAAAAAAACTTTGTATAAGAAAGTATTAGACAGACCAGAACTTCTGCCTTTCATTTAACAAGATAATTCTTAAAAAACTCTTTTAATATGTAAAAGCTCAAAATAACATTAAAATACACAGTAATGGTATCAAGTATTGTCTTTCTTACCAGATTCTTCTGAGCAATCCACACAGCGGAAACGCACTGCACAGCACAAGATCGGAAATCTAAATGAAACTTTCCACTGGACTCAAAAAACAATAGCTGGGGTGATACACCATTTGCTTTCACTTTCATTGCTATTCATCCCTGTAGTGACAAGACACAAAGGACATGTAAATATTTACCTGCTGCTTATTTCTTCTTACTGTATGTGTGCATTGACTGCAGTTGCATTTTTATGCCATTTTTTAAATGCACATAGATTAGTTCCATTCTGTTTGTGCATGTAGTCTACATATTTGTCAGTTATTTTACCATAGTTGAATGTCCACAAATCCACAAGAACCGAAAAACTAGGAAGAAAAAAGTAGACACAGAAGACAAACAGAAATTTGTGGAGTTTTATTGAACACAGAATCAGAGACAGGGATAAGAATCATGGCTAAAATCCTAAGCATTAGAGAGCAGATATGATTGGGGCAGGCAGCAGGTCTCAAACAGGCTATAGGTCAGGGCAGGCAAAAAAAAACAGGCAGAATCCTACAAACAAACAAAAGCTAGGTCAGAATGCTCAGAAGTGTTTACCATGGCATAACAAGACTTTTGCAAAGTGTTTGTGTTTGTGCGTACATGTGTGTGTGGTCATTTGGGAGTCAGTAGGTACAGTATGTTATGTTGTTCATATGTTGCACATTAAAATTCGGGTGATGGCTCCCTCTGGTGGAGTAAAGAGAGAAGAGTGGGAGCCTGATTTGTAACATTTACAAGGTTTTTTTCCCGCACTAATTTCTTGTATGTGTCACGGTTACACAAGGAAGACAAGGAGGGTTATCTTCAAAGGGTATTTATTCAAAAACAATGCAGATGATGCAGAGAGATGAAGCAGGTAAGTGGTGAAGCAGAGTGAGAGCGATCTCACACACAGTTCACAGGGTAAACATTAGTTCTTCAGTCAACCACCAGAATAGCTTAGTCACTTCCCTCACTTGTTGCATATGCATCCACAGACGAAGAGAGACATCCACGGGCGAAGGTGAGTGGGAAAAAAGGTGAGGTAAACCATCCAACTTCGATTCCAGCCGAAGAGTGAGTGCAGGAGGTGAGTATTTAAGGTGTGCGGTAATTGCAGGTGGAGGTGCAAGGAATCAGTACTCTGGTGATTGTTCACGGATGTGGTGAGAGGTGGATGGAGAGGGAGAATGGTGATTGGAGCAGCAGGAACGAACCGAGGGTGAGTACCTGCCCCTCCACAAGTTAATCCATGCACCCTAGACCGGCGGCGGGGACAACCACAGCCTTTGGGAGCTGGGCGTTCTGGGTGTCGGTGATGGAATTCCTCAAGAAGAGTAGGACCTAGTATGTCATCATGGGGTGTCCAAGATCTCTCCTTGGGACCAAATCCTTCCCAGTCAATTAGGTATTGGAGCTGGCCGTTCCGCCGCCTTGAGTAGAGAACCTCCTTGACTTAGTAGATGTTATCACAGATGATTTCAGCTTGGTTGGGGAGCGGGGGGGCTGGTTCCGTGTCTGTGGAGGGAGGAGAAACAGGGTCAGTGTAAGGCTTGAGTAGCAACATGTGAAAGGTAGGTGCAATTCTGTAGTGTGGAGGCAGGTTAAGATGATAAGTGCCTGGGTTGATTTGGGAGTGCACTGTGAACGGTCCTATGTAGTGGGGACTCAGCTTACGGCAAAGCAGACGGAGGCGGATGTCCCTGGCCCTGGTGTAAAGCCATATCTTGTCTCTTGGCTGGTAAGTGGGATTAGGTAGACGGTGACGTTTGGCGTTGTTGGTATACCTCTGTACTGCCTGCCGAAGATGGACATGAGCTGAGTCCCATACCCTCGCGCTCTCTCGGAACCAGTGATCTACTGCGGGCACTTCTAAGGTTTCGCCAATCCATGGAAACAGGGAAGGTTGGTATCCTAGAACACATTGAAAGGGTGTTAGACCGGTGGAGGTTTGACAGAGAGAGAGAATTCTGAGCATACTCAGCCCGTGGTAGATACCCGCTCCAGTTGTTCTGATGTTGATTGCAGTACGTCCAGAGGTACGGGAAATCTCTTGGATTTTATGCTCGGTCTGACTGTTGGTCTGCAGGTGGTAACTGGAAGATAGGCTGATGGTGGTGCCCAGGAGTCGGAAGAAGGCCCGCCAAACCCTGGAAATGAACTGTGGTCCCCGATCGGACACAATGTCCTCGGGTAGCCCGTAATTCCGGAAAACATGATTGAAGAGAGCTTCAACCGTTTCGAGAGCTGTGGGGAGACCTTTCAGAGGAATTAGTTTGCATGACTTAGAAAAGTGATCTACTACTACGAGAATGGTGGAACACCATTGTAATGGAGGTAGATCGGTGGCAAAGTCAACTCCTAGGTGGGTCCAGGGGTGGCAGGGAATGGGCAATGGCTGCAGTTTTCCTTTGGGCAGATGGTGAGGTGTGGTGGTGATTGCACAGACCGAGCAACCATGGACGTACTGTGTGATGTCCTTGGAACTTGGTAGGCACATATATGAGGCCTTGAGGGAGTTCAGGGGTGCTGGTTCTTCCACTGTGGTGGTGCGGATTTCCTCATCCAAGCGCCACAAGATGGGTGCCAGGAAGACTAAAGAAGGTAATACAGGTTCAGTAGAGTCAATAATGGGTTCAGGTGAATACATCTGAGAGAGGGCAACGGCCTTTACGTTCTTGTGACCTGGCTGATAGGTGATGTTGAAGTCAAACCGGGCGAAGAACAAGGACCAGAGAGCTTGACGAGCATTTAGACCTTTTGCATCACGAAGATATTGGAGGTTCTTATGGTCGTTTATAACCATGAAGGGGAATTGGGCTCCTTCAAGCCAGTGTCGCCATTCCTCGAGGGCAAGTTTAATCGCCAGTAGCTCGTGGTCAACGATGCTATAGTTCTGTTCTCCTGGTGATAATTTCCGTGAATAGTACTCACACAGATGGAGGTGCAGTTGTGAACATAGTTTTTAGGTGTTCAAAGGCTTGGCGTGCATCAGGGTTCCATGTAAGTGTTTGACATCCGCCTTTGAGGAGGGAGGTTAAAGGAGCTGAGAGTTGCTGTAGTTTTTGATAAAGCGTCTGTAAAAGTTGGCGAATCCCAGAAAATGCTGCAACTCCTTCAGGGTTTAAGGTTTCTTCCACTGGGAAGCGACGTCCACTTTACCTTTTTCCATACTGACCCCCTCAGCGGTAATCACGTATCCGAGGAAGGAGATCGAGGTTTTGTGAAACTCACATTTTTCAGCTTTCAGGAAGAGGTGATTCTCCTGGAGACACTGGAGGCCCTTCGGAACATGAGACTGGTGTTCTTCTAAATGACGGGATTAGATTAAGATGTCATTAATATATACTAGAGTGAAACAGTGGATGAACTCTCTAAAGATTTCGTTCATAAGGTTTTGGAAGATGGAGGGACTGTTAGCTAGGCCATAGGGCATCACCTGGTACTCATAGTGGCCGGAGGGGGTAATGAAACCTGTTTTTGCGGCTGGAGAGGTAGATGGCCTGATAAACCCTTGACAGAGAGCCTCGTCAAGTAATCTTTCATCGCCTCGGGCTCAGGACGGGAAAGGGAATAAATCCTTTCATGTGGAAGTTTGGCATCTGGCAGCAGGTCGATGCTACAATCCCAAGACCCATGTGGGGGTAATTGTGTGGCTCGTTCCTCGCTGAAGAGATCGATGTAGGGAGTGTAAATGGTCGGAATGGAGACTGTGGAGGAGGGAAGAGGGGTTTCAATGGCGGTGGCGTGAACAGAGAGGGAGTTCCGATGCGCAGTGTGAACAGTAGGGGGAGTAATGTGACCATAGGTGATAAACGCAGAACTCCATCCTAGGATCTCACCAGTGCTCCAGTCCATGTTGGATTGATGTTGTGCGAGCCACCGCCTGCCCAATTTTCTTGATGACTGTGAGGAGACTGGATGACCACTTCCTTGGTGCGTCAGGTTATTTTGCCACCGCCTAATGGTGAGTCTTGTATGGTGGTTATTTTATATTGAATTTTGTTACGAACAGAGGGGATATGATGCTTGGCGATGAAATAAGAAGAAGTTAAGTTACCAGCCGCTCCAGAATCCACCAGTACATGTATGGGGGTAATACAAGGTTCACAATTAATTGACCTTGAATATGAGGTATATGAGATACGGAGAGAGTAAGCGTAACTTTATTCACCATTAGGCGAGGCGGGCGAACTGGGCAGGCTTTAGTGGTTTATATATTTACAATGCTCAGCATAAATGAATACATCCCTCAGATTTGGCTCTTTTAAATTAATATTTGCTAGGATGCTTTACAATAGTATATTTATACATATTCATTAGATTACCCAAAACTGGAACTAATCTAACAAAACAAACAAAAAAAATCTGATCACAGTTCAAAAATGTATACCCCCATATGTTAGGAATAAATATGATATAAAATTGTAATAAACAGGAAACATTCAGAGAAACACAAAAATATCTAAAATTTTGTGGTTCGTATTTTTAATTTTTTTGTAATAATTTGTATGAATTTAAATGTATTGTCTTTCGGTTCCTTAAGATGTTTGGTGAACAAATTCATATTTTAATGGATAAAACTGTTTAATAAAGCTGTTTTGTTTAAATGCATCAATAATTGTCTATATTTACTGAATATATGCATAAACATATTTATTTTCAAAAGGGGTGCTCATTTATGCTGAATTAATTAATCATTTTTTACAGAAGTCAAACAGTTTTGTGTGTGTGTGTATTTGTGTGAACTCCCCTATTTAACAGCTAAGTTTGCACATCTGTATCATATCTTGCATTTTTAAAGAGAATGTTCTTGTTTCAGACCTGTTCTATAACAACTGTCCAAAGCCAAGTCTGAAGGTAATCTCAGAAGACATGTTTTTATCTATAGTTATTATTAGAGACTTACAAATGAAGAATGTTTGAAATTCATACATGCAAATCTTTATTTTGAATGCCAACAAACAAGTGAAAAAGGAAACATAAAAGTGATGTCTGACCATTGTGAACAGACATACATTTTTACCATTTAAAATAATCAAACATAAAACAATTAATTGTAATAGTGCTTGATTTTCTATGCAAACTTTTACATGCAGATCTTTATTTTGGACAGCAGCAAACAAAATCAATGAAAGAAGCAACAGATAATACCCTTTCACAATTTGAAAAACCCAAAAAAAGTAAAACGGTGACTAGTCTTTCCAAATGTCACAATTGCCAGGCAAACCAAATACTATTTAATACACATTTATTTTTCATTTTCTAAGATTCTACAAGATTATGTAATAAAACACGATTTTATTTTGTGAGATTATTAAATACAACAACTATTTGAAACCCATAAAAGGAGTAGATTATGCCATGCCTAAATTATAGGCTGTTTCATACTTCAAAAGTTGCTAAAGAGAGGCTGCATGCTTCTATAAACATTTAATATATGTTAAACAATCTTTTAAGTTTGTCATATGAATGTTTACACTTAAGTCTGTACTGAAGCCATAAGTACATTTTTGGCATCTTCTGCTATTTCATCCAGAGCTGTCTTCAACATAAAAGAGACAGTCATATAAGATAGTCCTCCTGTCATCAAAGAGCCAATAATGGGTATGTAAGTCACAGCATACAGAAGTGTACTTGAAGATACAGTCAGCCATGAGTTATACAGCAAATTCATTATTGTTTTTTTGTTTATCCCATTGCGGAACGGTGACTTCATCAGACTCTTCAGTTCCTGCACAGATTTTCCAGAATTTTCACTGAGTATGTTCAGGGTCGTATTATCTAAATCAAATGCACTGTAGTATTTTCCTAGCTCTACTGCTATGATAGTTAAATCTACAGCAGCTGAAAGACCAGGAATGGGAACAGTAGCCACACAAGCAGACAGAAAGGCAATCTTTCCAATGTTTTGCTCTAGAGCTTCCTTCTTCTTCTCGTTAATCTCTTGTGTGATATTTGGCAAAGTCAACAACAGCACACGTCTCTTATGCTGTGGAAGCTCTTCCTCCAACTTCTCCTCCAGCAGATTAAAATCATACTTGTCGAGATCAAACCTGGCAATCAAGAACACGACAGGATCCTCAATACCGATCTGTCTCAAACCTAGAGAGAAAAAATTGTGAATTATTGTTAGAAAAAATAATAATATTTAAAAATAATAATAATAATTAAAAATATATATATATGTACGTGTGTGTATGTATATATATATATATATATATATATATATATATATGTGTGTGTGTGTGTGTGTGTGTGTGTGTGTGTATATATATATATATATATATATATATATATATATATATATATATATATATATATATATATATATACACATACACACACACACACACACACACAGATGTTACTACTTCAATTTGGTCCCTTTGTTGGCATTCTTACCACTGCGGCGGCGGTATTTGGTGCGCCAGAAGCTTTTGACCGCTGGGTGGCGCTTTAACTACAGATATTCAGCTTTGCTTTTTCACAATACTAGATAGACGGTTCTGTATGTGTACCTTATGTGATGTGATGTGTTCAATTAAAATATAATTTTGTTTTAGTTTTCTTAGTAATAAACATGCTTTTACACTATACTGTTTGTTTTAGTAAAAATACATGGTGAAGTAGGATAGCCCTAGGCTGCAAAAAGCAAATATAAGAATTAGTTTTTTAGCCTTTATAGTGCCCTATTAAATTGCGTTGGGGTGAAAACAATGCTTCGATTTCTTTGACCATCATGGCGATGTTATTACCTTAAATCTTAAACATGTGCACATATGAAAACTGCGGCACAGCACACACTACAAAATAATATTAAGATTATTGTGCCGGTGGAGCACTTCACCTTGTTATATAACTTATCAGTAGGCTAATTATTATTTATAAAAGGCTTACAAATATTTGACCAATTGCCATTGTAAAACACTCTTATGCACTCAGAACTAGTGGCAGTTATGAATTAAATAAACGGGCATATGCGCACACAAAGTGAGCAGCATATTATTGTCTGTTCATCTTCTCTGTTCATTTCTCTTTCACATGCATGCTGAGAAAGAAAAAAAATCTGCTTGTTTAGAAAAGCGCATTATATCCACTAATGTATAATAATAACAATAATATTTAGCTAATATATCCATAACGGCGGGATCTGTGGTGCTTTGACTGGATATCTAGGTCAAAAGCAAAACTTTTACCTGTTGCACGGCAAAGGCTATAATTCACAACCTGAGGTGCGTTTCCCAAAACCATCATTAGTCAACTAAGGTCGCAAGTTTCGTCGTTACAAACAGTTCGTTGATTTGGCGTTTCCCAAAACGAACATTTCCAAACTGCGTTGCAAACTTGTGCACTTGCAACTACACCTCTGGAGCTGTAAAAACATAGTTCCTGGCTGTATTTTATTCCCACTTAGCCCCCTATGCCCTATTCGTTTAGAACATTCTAACATTTAAACTTGGAATAATTTAAAAATAAAAATTTTTGAACACAGCCTCATGACGAAAGCTATAGGTAGGTATTATTTAAAAGCGGAATTTACGTTACGTCTTCAAAGCTTGTGAAAACAAAAAAAAACAAAGCACACGTTAATGCTTTTAATTTGTGGGTAATAATTAAGTATCTGTACTGTATATGACATGGGCCTGTTGGGTAGAACATTTCTGCAGGTTTGCATGTGTCAAATTGTAAAAGTAGACTTTTCAAAAAATAAATGATCAATATCTTACTTCATAATAATAATAATCATCAATAATATTATAAATATTATTATTAAAGTTATTAATTGTATTATTATTATTATCCATTTTGTTGTGATGGCTGTGCTGTGTTTGACTGGCAATAGTTTTTAGATTACTATATGTTTAAAAGTGAAATTGTTACATGTTGCACATGAGTACAATAAAGAAAAATATAATAAATGCACTGAATGCAAGTAACTACGGTCTGCAGTTATCTTACTCGTTCCCGGTTACGTGACGACCAGGGCTATTCAATTGGCGGCCCGTGGGCCGAACTATGAAAAAAAAGCTACTGCGAATAAACCAAGTTATACCAATACGGACGCACATTAGTTTAACTAGCAGCGAGCCGTTTCAAACTTTTCCATTTATTTTTTAAGTCCAAAGACAGAAATGGACTATTGTTTTTTTTTTTTTTTTTTGGTAATATTTTGTGCTGTATTTGGTTACTGAGCAGCAATAAACAACACTTTAAAAAGCAGTTTTATTGTTATTTTCTAAACTAGTAGTGTTTTAAATTTAATAAATGCATAATAATGGTGATAACTGTGAAACCATGATTATTCTTTAGACTATAATCGTACAACCAAAATCTATAATCGTTGCATCCCTAATTGTTACACAGTTTAAAACATTACATATTTTAGAAAAAGTAGTTCATCAAAAACAGTTATCGGTTCAGTTTGAAATTAAACTTGATAAACGGTTAAAGAGCCCCTATTATACATTAAATAGGGTCATATTTTGGTTGTAAGGGTCTCCAACAACAGTCTAACTATTTTATTAAGCAAAAACTGAAGGAAGAACTGGGGAGGAAAATGACACGCGTCTCCTAGCCTGTCATACTCTACCTCAGTGTTGCTAAATGTAGCTGACTGATTCCAGCCCAAAAACTATCCAAAACCCGCCAAAATGCAAAAAAACCCCGCCCACTCATCTGGAAAACACGGTTGTGACAGTCGCGAAAAACACGATAAGTGTTTATACCCACACAATCGAGTTAAAAACAGTCCAATTGAACGGGAAACCGCCCAATCTGGCAACTCTGCTCTACCTGCTCTTTTTTCACACACACAGACACAGACACACACACACATTATCCTCCTCCTCAGAGGACACAACACAAAAATAAGTCCTTAACAGAAACATTCAAAAACAGAATACATAAGAATGTACATTAAAGAAACAACTTCACATTAGTTACTGACACCATAGAACACAGTACCCGGTTCTCATCAGTGTTATTATATAATTCGTCCGTGAACTCCCCCGGTTCTCCCGTTCATCCGCGATGCGCACCCCCTCCCTCCCGGTCCTCACTTTCCCCCAGTCTCCCGGATTTTTTGTGTGTGCATGAGTGCATTAAAGCAGTTCAGTTAAACACAAGCATATTGCTCTGTTATTAACAATGACACACATTCAGTATTAATCCACACAGTGGCAAAAGCTGAACTATACTGAACCTTGACCGCCGCACGTGTGTAAGAACAGCTGACGGTAGCCATAGCCATGACAAACGACAGGATTGCAAGCTCACAAACACGTTTAAATCTGCAAAGAAAGCGGCACGCGTCGCGTTTTTAGCGTGTTTTTAGTCGCGATATGTATAAGTGTTGTATGTTGTCATGGCTTACCTAAACTCTGCTTTTCCCAACGATCACCAACCCTCATTACAAAATGGAGGAATAATCCGCTGTGTATTGATAGTTCCTGTGGAGCTCTGTCAAAGTCTCATACATCAGTAGTCTTTTCTGATCCTTCCTTTTTTGCAAAAAAAAAATAAACCTCAACCACTGACTCTTCACAGCTTCATCTTTGGGTAGAGAAAATAACACGAACTTTCCCTCAAACTTCCAATAATATCCAGCTAAGCACAGCGTCTTCATGACTCATGACTTCAGGATTTGTTTATCTTCCTCTCTTTGCTGCGGTGTTAGTGGGCGGGGCCACAGGTTTAAATTCCTGGGTCTGCGCGCTCAACCATTATGTTTCGCGTCTACGTAACGTCGAAACAGCTAATGACTCGTTATCAAGACTATTCGTTTAAACCACTATGAGTCGACTCTTTTATAGATGAATTAATAGTTTTAAAAACTGTCCACTTTCAGATTTAAGCTTTAGCTGGATATTTCACTTCACTTAGAGCTGTGTTACACACTAGATAGAAGGTCATTTTCAAAAACCCATAATAGGGGCTCTTTAATGATGGCACCTGATGTCCACAGAAACATCAGTGGGGCGTCGATTAAGAATGCGCTGCACTTCGAGCTTAAGTAATAAATCTTGAAAAAATAGATTTAGATATACACTTTTTCCCTGCAGTCATTATCCAACATTATCCTGTTATCTCTTTTGTAAACATGAAATTTTAAATGAAGCTTGATTAGAAGGATATTTATTATTTTACATCGTAACTTTCGCTTTGGGTAGAATGAGATAGTGGAGATAGGCCTATGCCATTCTGAAATATTTAACACTGCTACTTTTATCAAATGATGATTTTTTTTTTCTTAAAGCCGATGCGAATTGCTGTGGTGGGAGCGCATATATTTTATTAATCAATTTGCTCTGAAACACTTAAACGTTTTCTTTACTTAATATACACCATCCTTAAATTATATTCTTAAATAAAAGGGACTTATCTATTAAGTTTCATATAGCCTAGGAAAAAATATATGTTTCAGGTCTCTGGAGCATTTGGGCTTACTGTTTGACGGCGTCAACTGAAATAGTATGTTATTAAATACGTTTTACAGAGTTATTACCGGAGAAATTCTGTTGCTGTCGGTTGAATAAATGAATATAATGAATGAAAATACATTGGCTAATGCATATACACATTTAATGTAGCTAAACATGTACAGTAATGTGTAATTTGTTTGCTTCGGTTGTCACCATTTTAATAGTTTCATGACGGTGCAATGGTGTGCTTCTGCGTGATTCTGATTTGACCATTCTTCTTTCCGCTAAACTCGCACTGTCCTGAGGTGTAAATGGGCTATGAGCTTTTGCTATTGAGTCTTAAGCCTGGTTTATACTTCTGCGTCAAGTGATCGCCGTAACCCACAGCGCAAGCCTCGCGCGTAGCCGTGCATTTATACTTCTGCGCGCTGTTTCTGTTTCTCTGCAATACACTTCCGAAACGCTAGCTGGCAGTAGGTGTTTATGTTCCTCTTTGTCGAGTTTCTTCGCTGGTTTTTTTGTTTTTCCTGAACACTTCCTTAATGTACAAGTGGCTCAAACTCGCTCATTTTGAGGCAGGAACCGTCGGACGTGGAACAACTTTAATCATGAGGTAAACACAAAACAACAGTCTCCATCCGGAGCTTCTTCACGGAACTCCACACTTGTAAACACTCGGTGCATCGGGCGTGCGGCTCTTACCTCCACCCACACTCGTCAGCGCTACCAAGCCGATCAATCACAGAGCTTGCGCTATGCGTACGCGTTACATTTTTTGCGAGGTGCACGTCAACGACGTCGACAGCCACGGCGAGGGGCTATGCGTCCAAGCGTAGGCTGCGCCGTAGCATACGCGTGCGCTTGACGCAGAAGTATAAATCGGCCTTAAGGCATCAAGGTGTTCTCTCTGCAACTTTCAGGTTTGAGGTGGGGGAAGGGGGCAGCAGCAATTTAAATATAAAATCCATCACTGGGAAATATTATTATTATTAGTAGTAGTAGTAGTAGTAATAATAATATTATTGCTGTCAGGCTATTTTCTGTAGCAACCCTTGTAATCCTTTTCAGTGTTTTCGGGTTGTTTTTTTCCGGTTAAAGCACAATAGGTCTATGCGCCATTAACACCTCAGACAGACAAGCATTTGAGATGGGGGAAGGTATGTCTCCAGTATTTTTCTAGGCTAGGTTACAAATATTTGACCAACTGCCACTACATGCAAAACACTCTCGTGCACTCGAAAAAGGTCTCCTTTTGCTATTAAAGGCGGTTATGAAATTAAATAAATGGGTATATCCGCACGCGCAGTTAGCCGCATGTTCATTCTCAGTTTATGGAAATGTATGTTTCTATGCACAGCAACTTGGCTTGTAGTATTCGCCAAAACTAATATATTTTTTTACGTCAAAAACACAGAACATAACTGAATGGCGTGTTGCCTGCTGAGCAGGAGCGACAGCAGCAGAGAATTTCGCTTGGCCATAATCATCTCAAATGGACCGTGGAGTTTGTGTACCTGCACACAAGAGACTAACTTTAATTATGCTAGATTCTAGCTCCAAGCTTTAAACATGGCAAAGTTGCTTGAGTCTATGTACTGTATGATCTGTCCCGCGACATTTGAATCACATCCAGATAAATTACTTTAAATCTGAGGTAACAAATTAATCGAAAGCCACACTGCTTTAGAAAATAAATAACTTTAGATGTTGAAAACACACATTTTACACAACTACGAACACACATTTAACACATTTGGGATAATTATTTTACAGATGATGCAGCATGGGGAGATTGCTGAATTTGCAGTAACTGTAGTGAAATTAGAACACAGCACTGGTCTGCAAAAGCACTTCTCTAGCGTGTAGCCTATCTGGGGTGCGATTCCAAAAACCCTTGTTAGCCAACTAAAGTCGCAAGTTGTGACGGTACAAAGATAATTCATTGATTTGGTCCAAATCCGTCGTTCCAACAAACATTTGCAAACTGCGTCGCAAACCTCTATGCTTGCAACTACACCTCTGGAAATAGTTGCTGGCTGTGTTCTATTCCCACTTATCCCCCCTATGCCTTATTCCTTTAGAACATTCTAACATTTAAACTTGGAATTAAGCGTTAAAGTCATCACTATTAGGTGTAATTTGCTTTCAAGGCATTTTTAGAGTGCAGTTTTAGCAATCTTCATGTTTACAAGTGCGCTCCCTTTGCAGTGCACTTGAAACATTGATGCCATTTGGAATACAGTCGTGGCTCATGGCGAAAGCTATATTTAAAAGCAGAATTTATGTTACGTCTCCAAAGCTTGTGAAAATGAACACTACAATGGCCAAACATTTGGTTTGAGATGGGGGAAGGGGGATGTCTCCAGTATTTTTCACAAACATGGAGAGACAAAATTTGCGATTATCTTTTACCTACACATAGGCCGCAGGTCTACTTATGTTTCTATGCACAGCAACTTCTGGAATGAACTATGTTAATTAAAATATCTATTTTAGAAAAAAGCTTGAAAAAAGTTTTTCTAAGAAAATTATAGTGAAAGACTATATTGGTTATTGAAAACCTATCAGGTAGTTTTTACATTTTCTTTGCAAATTGATGTTGGTGTCGTGAAATATGATTTGCATTCGTCAAAATTAATATTTTTTATGTCAAAAACACAAAATATAACTGAAGTGCTGCTTGCTGAGCAGAAGCTACAACAGCAAAGAATTCCGCGTGGTCCTAAAGCCTTCTTCCGACAGTTATTTTCAAATATGCACAACGCGAACCAAACAATAGACATGCCATTCCCGACATCCTTACAAACAACTTCGCTTTAAACTGTAGTCTATTTAGGTCCCATTTACACTGACAAGTTTTAGTTTATTTCCTATAAGCTGTTGTATATACTTATTGCAGCATACTTTATTTTTATTGTTGATTATTAAAATTTTAAAGATATAGATTATTAAAATAAATATTTAGCAAAAGAGACATTTGTATTTCATAAATTTCACCATGCATTTTATCTGATAGGCTAATCTTTATAGCCCCATTAAACACATATTGTCAAAACCCACACAGAATTTTTCATATACTGTATAAGAAAATGAAAAATGCAGTGACATTTATTAGACTCTGTTTTGTTATATAGCCTATATGTGATGTATAGCCAAGGTTCTCTCTTACGAAGTCTGAATGAAAACGTTTTTCAAAACTGTTTCCATGGTCGAAAAGGAGGCTTTCCTTTTTTTATTTCTGAATGAAGGGGGAATCTATCTCAGTCTAATTATTATTTTTATTGTTTAGCCTGCATACTGTGAAATAGTCTAATCCAATCCAATCTTTTATTTTAAGATAGAAAATCACACTAAATGAATTTTAGTGAATTGTTTTTATCCCGAGATAAATAACATTTTAGAATTGCATTTCATGCTGTCGGGATCTCTTCATGGTTGAATTTGGTGGTTATCCTAAAAAAGAACAAATATCACCGCGCAGTAGTTGCTTTTTAGATGTAATTTAGGCCTTTATTCAGCTGACAGCGCACGCAAAACCGCGATACTGAGAGAAAAAGTAAATAATATATTAATTAATATAAACGACTCAGGCACACACATTGAACCGTGAGTGACAGAAACAGAAATGAATTAAAATAATAAAGCCCACGTTGCAGCTGTCTTCTAAATATAGCAGGCCTATATAAAACAGCAGACAGTCTGTTTTGATGAGGTGTTTTCTTTTTTATACTTCGGATGTATTTTAATATAGTTTTGATGAATTAGCTATAACTTTTGACTGCCTTTTCCGTTTTTATGCTGTTATGCCACATTATATTTCACATTATATTTCACACGCATATGCAAGGTAACTGAAATTGAAATTAAAACACAAAAGATACTGAGCCATTAACAGTTTAAGAAGTTAAACAACAGTTATAATTTGAAGGAGAACAGTGACGTTTTGAAAACTAAACTCAAACTAAATGATTAAAAATGAACTTTCGGGATTTAGGCTAATTTATGTCCTGCGGCAAAATTACTTTTATTATAATTTTAGTGATCTGCTTAAGGTAGGTCAGTTTATTTTTATGCTTTTTATGAAGTAGCATTGAACTTAAGAGCTCTTTAGACCATGCGCCGGACGTTTCTCCATGTTTCGCTGTTAATGTCTTTAAGTAAATAATTATTTAGGCCTATTTAGGCGGTTATGAAAATAAATAAATGGGCATATCCGCACGCAGTTAGCTGCATGTTCATTCTCTGTTCATTTCTCTTTCACACGCATGCAGAGCGAACAGCCTGCATAAAGAAAAAAAAATCTGCTTGTTTAAAAGAGCGCATTATATCCACGAATGTCTAATAATGATAATATTAAGCTAATAATATATCCATAATGCTGGGATGCATTGTGCTTTGACTGGATATCAAGTTCAAAAGCAAAATTATTACCTGTTTATTACATAGTGTCAAACTGTGACCAGGAATATCCTTCTTTCAGTTAATATACCTTCTCTGAAACGGTGAATATTTCACTTTAATTGTAATTAGGCTAGATTATTATTCTATTATAACAGACCAACACAATCTCACGGCAACTCGTGTTTTTGTGCTGAAGCATACTATAGGGGACTTGTTTCCCTAACTAATTTAAATATTATTCAAACCTAACACAAGTCAACACATCATGGAGTTTTTGAATGAAGGTTTTTATTATTAAGGGAAAACTAAATCCAAAACTACATTGCCCTGACTGAAAAATTGTTTAAGTGTTTTCTTGAAATAAGAAATCTGTAACAGGGCAAACACTTTTCTCCACCAATAATATATATTATTATTGTTAAAGAACAGGCTTGTGTAATTAATTTTACATTCTTATAATTTAATTCATTATCTGTATAATTATGACGATTTTGTTGTCTTTGTCGATATATTAAAATTACATTTTTATTGCATATATTTTTTTAATAATTTGAAACATGTTTTTCAAAATATTGTCATGCCTTTAACTGATGAACTAACCCTTTTTACAGTCCTCTCGGATGACATCCAGTGTTTTGTTTAGGTCGAAGTTCTTTTTCCTCTTCTCAGCATCAATGTTTGAGTCAATCTTGGAACGAACAAAGTAAAACCTCTTCCCCATCCTCATGATCTCTTTGGCCAGCTGAGTGTGGCATTCTGTAAATCGATCTGAAGCAATGATCATGAAAAAATCGAAATTTTCAAAATCAATCTTCTTAAGATACTCATCGGCTTTGAAGTTCGGTGTTCCAATGCCAGGAAGATCCCACACTTTCACATTGTCATATTTTGGATGAAGATAAGCTGCAGGCTCTATAGTGGTTTCTACTACACCAGTTTCAGCAGAGCCTTTGTCTTCGTCTCCTAGACCCCTGAATGCATTGACAAATGAAGACTTTCCAGAACCCGATCCTCCTGTCACTCCAATATTAAGTTCAATGAGATCTTGCTGTTTGAGATATTCTTGAACATTGCTTATTGCTGTTGGGAGATCACAATCAGATAACAATTCTTTCATATTACACATGAACATTTGCATTTCAGATTCATCTTCATGTGCAGCCATCTAAAAAGATAAAAACAGAAATTAAAAAGTATCAAATCGAAAATATTGTAACACTACAATATATATAGCAAAACAGTAAATATTAAATTCTACCTGATAAGGTTTTTTTCTACCTAAGAGTTTTTGCACTTGTGAAATTGTAACTTTATTTGATTAGATTTAATATGAAAAATATATAAACATCTTACCTTTTCTTATGTCAGAGCACAAATGAACCAACCAAGAAGTGCTGTAGTTTCCTTCACAGAAATTAAATTCACAGCCGTATGAAGGAAAGTTTCATAATGGCAAGAAATAAAACAAATTAATTTTTAAAAATCTCTATTACAACCACTTTTACATGTAGACCACATATTTATTTTAATTTTTTTTTTTTTTACAAAAAAAAATTACTTTTCTTAAACTAAAAAGTTTACTTTTTTTTTTTTTTCTGTATTTGAAAAAAGAAATAAAGAAAATAGAACCTGACTTTTTGTACTAGCAATGGATGAAAATGCATATTTAATAAATAAAAAATGCCTTACTTGCATTTTTAATGTTTTAAAGAACTTGAAATACAAGAAAAAGTAATAAATTATTATTTGTTTATCATTTCACCTGTGCTTCCCAATTTAGCCAGACACCGTGCTAGTTTCCCCTGTTGAATGAAACGGTCGCCTCTCTTTTGTATTTTTAAAACATCTAAAAATATGACATGCTAAAAATGCATAAATTAAATAAAGAGAAACAATAATCTTTAGTTATTTCTTACCAAAATCTTCTACACAGTCCAAAAGGCAATAAGACAAGCAGCAGATTTGGATGACGAAGCCTGAATGAGCAGACTGAAATTTTCCACAGGAGGCAGATCTAAAAACACATGGGGAAAGCAACACTTTCACTTTCACTGCCATAAATTACCACAGTTTCAAGAGTCAAAGATGAATGATATGTGGCGATTTCTCTCATGCACTCAAAAATAAATGTGTTTAAAACAAAATCTAATTACTTATTATGGTGTGTCTTCACACTTTGGGGGTTTGCTTGACAACCAATCACACTGAAGAGTGAGAAAATGGGCAAATGAATGCCAATGAGTTGGCAGAGCTCGACTCCACAGGTGCCAGTGATTAATCATTAGTAGAGTATATATATATATATATATATATATATATATATATATATATATATATATATATATATATATATATATATATATATATATAGTAGAGTATAGAACCAGTGCATGCAGAGTGAGCAGTTATATTTTTAACCTGCTGAAACTAGAGACCCAGCTGCTGTGGTGGCGGAGACACACGTGTCCTTTCTCTCTTTGGGGAACGTGGGTTACTTTAGTAACCAGGACATTCCCTGTAGTGGCGCAGCTTTCGTGCACATCCTTATGTACCACCTTTTGCAGCTATTCCAACAACCAGTATTTGAAAAAATGTGAGTAAGACCGAATCTTCTTTATCTTCCTTTGTTATTCTTCCAATGTTTCTTCTTTCAACAGGCAGAGTTTATTTATGGATCTTTCTAGAGTGCTGGTCCTGGTTTTCAATTTCACTCTCTGCACCATTCCACTGCAATCTGGCAGTTTCAACTATTTTCCCCATTACCCAAGAGTTACGGGGAGATGAACCATCCACCAATAGCACCACATCTCCAATCATGAAGTTTCTGCTGGTTTTCAGATATTTCAGACACTCTTGAAGAAGTGGAAGATATTCTCGCGTCCATCTAGTCCAGAATAAATTTTCAAGATACTGGACTTGCTTCCATCTTCTTTTTGCGCATGTGTTATCCTTGCAGAACATGCCTGGGGGCATGATTGACTGAGACTTTAGAAACAATAAGTGATTGGGCGTCAAAGGCTCAACATTGTTTGGATCATCTGAGACACTTGTGAGAGGCCTGCCATTGATGACGCTTTCAACTTCACACATTATTATCTGAAGGCAGTCATCGTTCACCATTTGCTCCTTCAACAGGGAATTAAGAATTCTTCGAGCAGTCCGGATTTGTCCTGCCCAGAAGCAGTTGGGCTGTTGAATATCCATTTTATTCTCTTTGGCTGCAAAGCTCTTTCGATCTTATAATTATCCAGCTGTTGAATGGCTTCCCTTAATTCTCTTTCAGCTGCCACAAAATTTGTACCATTGTCAGACCTCATGATGGTGACTTGACCTCTCCTACATACAAAATGGCGAATTGGGTTGAGGCAGGAGTCCATGTCAAGGCTGTCAGCTACTTCGATGTGCACAGCTCTGAGAGTTAGACAAGTGAACATTACCCCATATCTTTTAAGGGTACCCCGGCCCCATTTAACCTCAGTCTTCCACCAACCCTTAATGTGCCGTCGTAAATCACTGGATCTAATTTAGTCAGTGCACTACCGCAAGTGAGTTGCTTGCCCTTCTGTACCCAGCCAGCAATGACATGTGGAGCCCAGATGGGTTAACTACGGGTTACATGGGAACTGTGTGGGCATGGGCTTTGGCTGGGTGAAATTAGCGGGTCCCATGTAGGTTTTGTAGTATGATTCCCACATAGGAAGCCCGTATAAGCTGATAACATGGGCCCCATAAGGGACAGGCATGGACCAAGTGGGCATGGGTTTGATCTGGAAACATATATATGGGTCCTGCATGGCATATTTATGGGACAAGTGGGCATGAGTTTGATCTGGGAATGCATATATGGGTCCTGCATGGCATATTTATGGGCCAAGTGGGCATGGGTTTGATCTGGGAATGCATATATGGGTCTTGAATGGCATATTTATGGGCCAAGTGGGCATGGGTTTGAACTGGGAATGCACATATGGGTCCTGCATAGAATTTTTATGGGCCAAGTGTGCATGGGTTTGAACTGGTAACACATATATGGGTCTTGAATGGCATATTTAAGGGCCAAGTGGGCATGGGATTGATCTGGGAACACATATATGGGTCTTGAATGGCACATTTATGGGCCAAGTGTGCATGGGTTTGATCTGGGAACACATATATGGCTCTTGAATGGCATATTTATGGGCCAAGTGGGCATGGGTTTGAACTGGGAACACATTTAAGGGTCTTGAATGGCATATTTATGGGCCAATTGGGCATGGATTTGAACTGGGAATGCACATATGGGTCCTGCATAGAATTTTTATGGGCCAAGTGGGCATGGGTTTGAACTGGAAACACATATATGGGTCTTGAATGGCATATTTAAGGGTAAAGTGGGCATGGGATTGATCTGGGAACACATATATGGGTCTTGAATGGCACATTTATGGGCCAAGTGGGCATGGGTTTGATCTGGGAGTGCACATATGGGTCCTGCATAGAATTTTTATGGGCCAAGTGGGCATGGGTTTGAACTGGGAACACATATATGGGTCTTGAATGGCATATTTATGGGCCAAGTGGGCAAGGGCTTGATCTGGGAACACATATATGGCTTTTGAATGGCATATTTATGGGCCGAGTGGGCATGGGTTTGAACTGGGAACACATATATGGCTCTTGAATGACATATTTATGGGCCAAGTGGGCATGGGTTTGAACTGGGAACACATTTAAGGGTCTTGAATGGCATATTTATGGGCCAATTGGGCATGGATTTGAACTGGGAATGCACATATGGGTCCTGCATAGAATTTTTATGGGCCAAGTGGGCATGGGTTTGAACTGGGAACATGTATATGGGTCTTGAATGGCACATTTATGGGCCAAGTGGGCATGGGTTTGATCTGGGAATGCACATATGGGTCCTGCATAGAATTTTTATGGGCCAAGTGGGCATGGGTTTGAACTAGGAACACATATATGGGTCTTGAATGGCATATTTAAGGGCCAAGTGGGCATGGGATTGATCTGGGAACACATATATGGGTCTTGAATGGCACATTTATGTGCCAAGTGGGCATGGGTTTGAACTGGGAATGCATATATGGGTCTTGAATGGCACATTTAAGGGCCAAGTGGGCATGGGATTGATCTGGGAACACATATATGGGTCTTGAATGGCATATTTATGGGCCAAGAGGGCATGGGTTTGATCTGGGAATGCCCATATGGGTCCTGCATAGAATTTTTATGGCCCAAGTGGGCATGGGTTTGAACTGGGAACACATATATGGGTCTTGAATGGCATATTTATGGGCCAAGAGGGCATGGGATTGATCTGGGAACACATATATGGGTCTTGATTTATACATATTTATGGGCCAAGGGATGGCGTCTGGGGCAGCCTGGTCCACTTGGGCATTGGCTGGGCGGTTGCCATTCTCAGCCCTATGGGGCCTGCCCTACGCAGCTGTGGGGGGCTCTAGCAGGGCCTTTCTGGCGGTCTGCCACCGTCTGGGTTTGAAGCATGTCCATCTCTGTGGTGTGGTGGTAGGGGACATGTGCCCTGGGGTTGCTGCTGCTGCACTGCTGCACGTGCGCGAGTGAAGGCCGCCGACATCCATCAATGGAGATCGCGGTGACAAAGGACGCACGTGATTATATAAATATAATATACATATAAATATGATATACATACAGATTAACATAACGTTTATTTAGTGGTTTACAGTTTGATACAGTCCTGAGGGTTAATACAGTTTCATAATGTAATGTCAAAATGTTAGAAAGTATTTAAATAATAAGAGTAATTTAATACTAAATAGTTAGTTACAGTGTTTATTGTTTATGCAATAAGAGTTTTATAACTACTATTGATCTGTGGTAATGTATATTATTTTATGGAGAAATACAGTGACTTGTCTGTTCATTGCCATTGTATACTGGTAAATTGTATATTATTGTGTTTATTTGGGTATTTCTGTGTTTATTGATCACGCATTCATGAAGTAGTCACACTGCCAGCACTGAAACACTGTTTACAGTATTCTCATTGTCTGTGTATGTTTATATTACAGATTGTGCAGTGTGACAACAATAAAAACAATATTATGGTGCCACCAGAAATCTCTGCCTCTTCTGTGTGCTTGCACTATCGCACATAACTGAACACGCTTCACCCCTCATCTTCTGCATGGTGTCAATGGCCATGTACATTGATGGCTACTCTTATTTAGCTTTTTTTGTGTGTTATACATATATGTATTTGTGGACTTATGCATGAGGTTTTTTTTTTAGATTTTTTAAAATATATTTTTTTGTTTACTTGTATGTTGTGACATTGTTTTATAAGATAATTTTTGTTGTTCAATTTACAGTTTTTCTCCATTGGTTTGGCTCATTTCTTGAAACAGAAATTACATTCTCAAAATTCTAAGATGTTTAGCACAACACTGAACGTTCTATTATATCGATCTTGGCTTTTCACTTTGTAAAAAAATCTGGTCTGGCGGATATTGCGTTTTGTGAAAAAATACATTTTAAAGTAGGCCTAAAATGTACATTCTTCAATGTTATTAATGACAGCAATTCACACATAGATTAAGGTACATCTGAACAATGATTTCCAATAATAAAACCCAAATCTCAAAAAATGGTTTTGCAACCAAACTCTTCATATATTGAAATACAATATTAAATATTTCTCTCAAGAGTTATTTTTACTTAATGACTTACATTGTTACACTTAAGGTGAAAGCTGTTACAAGGGATTTTACTTGGATATTTGTACATTGAGCCATTCAATCTAAGATAAGACTGTTTACTATCACTTTCTTTAGATAAACTGGTTGGGGCTTATTGGTGTGGCAGACATACCCGACTGCACATGGTGAATTTTAAAGAAGACAATAGCTAACAATTTGGTGAAAAACCTCAACTGGAGAGGAGTCAATAGGAAGACCTCTCTGATCACTTTTCAGTTGAGAAATGTCATAATTGGTGGCAGAAGGGAGGCAGAATATTAGCTCGGCTAATCTCGTTGATCACCGGCTGCAGCTGTGCTTCATGTCAAACGCACCTAATAGCTTCTGTCTTTCACACAATTACAAAATGACTCAAACCCGATAGAGGACTCAAAAAATTAACTAATCTTCTCCTCTAACTGCACAAATGTGCGCATGCCCGAATGAACGAATCACTCTGTGAGATGACTCATCGTTCTCGAGTCACATTAAAGATTCATCCAAAATGAAGAAATGGTAAATAGCGCTATGGTGAGCTATTTTTAGAACAGGCCTGCGGGCGACTCATATAATTCTTGCAGGCGACCTTGTGCCCACGGTCAGTCACAGCACGTCGGAGAAAAGGCCTTCCCCACTGGAATCTATAATTTATGGTTACACAAAAAAGTGCTTATTAAAATACTTAACTTGATAATCAAATTAACAGACATACTCACCAAAGAAACTGCTGCAAGCCGGGAAAAAGGCCGCCAAAATGTCCTCAGTCTGGATCGGGTCTGGACCAACGCATGCTCGAATACATGCCCTGCCCACCTCCACTACTATTGGGGCGTCCGCCGCACATGACCTTTGTATTGGTTTAAAACGCTAACGATTCACAAAGATAGGGAAATAACATACTGTATTTGATTGAAATTTATTTTTATTATTATTTTAATGAGAACTTGGCTGAAACCAGAAATAATTGATGTTTATAAATGAGATAGGAAAATGTAGTTGTTGTCAAACGTTTATGAAGACCTAGCAGAATTTGCAACATGATTATTTTACTAAAATGAGGGTTTTTAAAATGCATGTTTTCTTAGTACTGACCTGAATAAGATATTTCATATGAAATACATTTGCATATAGCAAGAGATAATAATAATTTATTATTTTTTATTGTATTATTGAAATATGTAACATTCAAATAACAATACAAAATAAGAACAAATAAGACAAAATGAAGAAAAAAGCATAAATCATTTTCAATTGTAATGAATAAGGATTACAAATTACCAAGGGATTGAGTGTATCATACTCTTTTAGACATTTGTTTTTTACAGTGAAGAAATATAAAAGTAACAAACAAAACTAATAGGAGATGAATTAAGCAAGTTTTGTTTAAGCATGTGAAATATTGCTAATAAAATAAAAAGTTTAAAAATAAATTAATTGATCCTCATTGTTTTCTTTTTAACATTGCTGTATCACTAAAGAATGACCAAAGCAGAACGTCACCCATAAGTAATATCAGGAACGTTATCATCTGAGCAACAGAGGATCATTTGGGAAGGTTCTGTTAAAGTTCCACATGTTACCTGCATAGCATCCCCAGTAATGGGAATACCACATTTTTGGGTGCAAACCGCAGTATGACGCTGTGGAAAGCTTCAACTGTTGACGTCTGGTGGTGAGGACTTAGCTTGGCCACATCCTTCAATATTCTCTTGTTAGTGAGAACTTTCTCCGGCTTAAAGAATGGCAACGTTGCTAAACAAGTAAAAATGTTCTTAAGTTATTAAAGTCTGAAGTGAAAACAATTCTGAACAAAGAAACAAGATCTGTTTTGCATTAGTTTTATCAAGAAAAATATTTTACTTGTCTGTATACAACTTACCAGCCAACAGCCATTTGTTCTTGTCTCTGCTTATCCGTGGAGGATGCAGACAAGCTGGAAAATTGGGGTCTTCATGTACATGTTTGTCTTGTACATGGTTCAAGATAGAGGTCCACTTTGCCACTCTTTCAGGACCATTTGTGAATGATGCAGCAGTCCAGTAGATGTGGTTTTTGATGCTACGCAACCATTTACGTACCTTCTCACACCCCTTTAACTGGCATATCTTGTCCAGTTTTTTGGAAATTCCTGTAAATTATAGAAAAAAAATGACATCAACACCAAAAATAATAATAATACAAATGCAAGAACTGTAAATGGCAAGTTGATTTAAAGTAAATGGGTGACTACTAAATTACATACCTTTCTCAATGTGCCACACATCATAAAATTGAGTGACATTACGGTCCCTGAGATATTTCTGTATTTGAGGATGTCTGTCAGTGATGATGCATTCTAGACGGACACCGCGAGCATCCAACAGGTCAAGGCTTCTCTTCAGTCCTTCTTTTTCCATATGGTAACTGCCCCCCCCACATTATTTATATATAAACACATATTTCTTTTATTATTAAACAGTATTTAATTATAAATTAAACTTTTGTCTAAATACCTGATGAGTCAGCCCTCATATCTCCTCCAACGATAACGTTGTCTCTTCGACTGAGCTGTTCTAGCATTTCACTTTGCCAATTTCTCCACTTGTGGACAATAGCAGGTTCAATGCAAATTCTTGCATGTTGACAAAATGAATCATATTTAAATATTTGTAGCTTCATTGCAGCAAATACCTGACAACAGAGAGGTGAATTTTTAGTACAATGATATTGTACAATGTACACCCTGAGACATAACTGATATTGTGTTTGTAAAAGAAACCGCACCGCTCAAATAGACTGCAGCAGAAAGATGCAGGTTGCCAGCTGGAGTACTACCAATAATTGGCTGACTGTTCCATTTTCTCACAAACTCACAGTGTGGGCAGACTTGCTCTACGCTAAGAAATGTCCCAAGCCTTTGTGACTTTACATCACACCTCCTCTGACACACTGGGCAGTCACTGAAGAGCTCCATGAGGCATGTTTCATAGACAATGAAATTGGCTATGTTTTGAACTGGGCATGCTTGGATTCTGTAAAAAAATAAATACATGTAATTAAGTAAAAATGATGATGCCTGTTATGATGACAATACACAAACTTGTAAATAATTTACATAATGCATAAACTCACGACAAGTCTGTTGGTTCAGTTGCAGATGTGTCTTCCTCTGCAGGGTCAAATGTCACATCAGAGTCTTGGGCTATAATCTTTGACTCTGTTAGAGTCTCTTCGGCCTAGGGATGCACCGATCCCGATACTTAGATCGGATATCGGTTTGATATCGCATATTTTTGCTGGATAGGGTATCGGCCAGCTGGTACCGATCCAAATCCGATCTTGTGCGTGCGCTATACTGTATTCTGTGTTTATAAGCCAATTAATCCATGAAGCCTATTTAAGACGTTAGAACGTTGTCATGTAGTCCCACTATATCCCAAATGTTCTAAAGCCGTTCTACAGTTTAATGAGTACATATGAATATTTAAGTGTTTAAATTCATGTTCAGTTCAGCGCTTCCCGCTGCTGCGCGGCTGCACCTGTCAATCATTCTCCATTCATTCACAATTCAATCTGCTTGTCGCATTTGACAACAGGAAAAACTTTCTCTAAGACTATTTGTTCCTGTTAGTTTAAATAATTAGTGGAGAAATGCATTTAGTTTTGCATTAAATGGGTTCATTTTGACCTGCAGCAGGAGTTCATTTCATTGCTGTTTCTACATGTTTGCGCTGCTGTGTCTGTTAGATCAGATCGCATTCACAATACTGGAGTGGAGACGGTTAGGCCTATTACCTGCTCTTCACACACAAAGTAGGCCTACCTGAAATGTTTAATTAAAAAAGCCTCAATAATGCATTGGACAGATCCTCAACGCACTTATTTCTTCCATTTGAGCTGCTGTTTTGCAAATGTCTGTTTGTGTTTTGGCGCTGATATAAGCGAACCTTGCTTTGAACTTTCTCCGTCTCACTCACGGCGAGATTTGGAGAGGGATTAGGCTATTAAGTAAAACTGGCATCAGACGGTTTAGTTTAATCTGCATCAAACCTGCAGGAAAATATCAGACTTTAATAAAATTAATACATTTAATAAAAGGCTGATTATTTTACCAACGATGTCAATAGCATATGCAGATTTCAAAGAAAAAAATGAATAATAAAAAGAAAAGGACAATATCACAACGAATGCTCAAATAATGTAGCCTTCACAGCAAACATGTTTTAGTTCGATTGTGCCGTCTGTCATGTATACCCATAGGTATGTTATTTTTTACTAAAGAAGATATTATATTTGAGTTTAGCACCAGAGCTATAGAAACTGCTCATTTCGATTAAATTTGGCTCATTAACCAAATGTTAGCCGTTAACAGATTAATATTTAAATATTATTTAATAAAAAAAATAATTGACGTGCCTATTTTGTGTGACACATTAAATATTACATTTTAAAATACTTATTTATTTTAACATGCGAACAGCATACAGAACATAATAGAGCATCTTCACCTGGAGTGTTTTCAGCATAGAAAAACAGAATAAACTAAACAAAAAGATTAAAATAAATCCTGCTCTAGATCTTTCCCTTAAATGACAAATTTAAATTACAAAACGAAAACATTGACTGAATCAGTGTTTTGTGATCAGTGAATCAGGCTGTTTATCCAATCATGTTTTTTTCTTCCATCAAATAAAAATGTTAGGCTATCTCAAATAGATCGCTCCTGTTGTCCTGTTATTATATTAAAAATTCCCTGTCAACATGTTTAATAGAATTCATTAGTTTAAGGATTATGTATTTAATTACGATTATGACTTATTTCCTCTGTCTCATTTGCGGTTCATGTGTGCGCGGTCTGCGTGTAATGAATGACAATGAACCTAAAGGCTCTATGTTGAATTTTTGTAAAGTATTAGACTATAACAATTTTGTTGTTTACATATGATATTGCATTATTTGCATACATGTTTTTTAAGCTGTAAAATAAAAGCCTCAGTTTGGTGCGAGGTTCATTATGCAAAAATCAAGAAAAACCTTGAATTTGTTTGATTGGTAGATTAGGCTATGTAGGCTATTTAAAAATTTATATTATATAAGAACTATTAATAACTGTAATTTTCCAAATAGAAAAAAGGTTGGTTTGTTTGTTGAACACTAAATCATCATCAATAGCCTATTTATTGAGTTTATGACATGGCATTGGCAGCACAGAGGCGATCCGCATCAGCGCATCAACTGTGACCAGAAATATCCTTCTTTCATTTAGCTTTTTTTTGACATAATACACTGTAGGCACGTGTGGTTGCACGTTACTGTTACGCGAGGCGCACCGCACTGCCTTTATTGATGACAAGGAAAAAAGGAGCGCGGTGCCCTTTTTTATGTGACTAGGAAACGACTGAATCAGCTGAGCCATATTGTGCGCGAGTGTTCCTGTCAGTAATTTTTAATTGCATTACGATATTCAAAATTTGTAAAGTCATACAGCTTTGAATGACTTGAAACAGCGACCACAAGTCTCTCCTCCATCATTAAAAGCTTGCCATAGTTGTCTTGACAACACAAACACTGCTGTCACCTCAAAGAAAACCCCGCCTCTGCTTTCATTTGATTAAAGAATGAAAAAGATGCAACTGAGGTAACATTTCGGCTCAAGCGTACATAGCGCTCAACGGCAAAACATTAGTAAACCATTCAAAAGATGCACATCTCAGTCTCAACGCAAAAAGCGTTAGGGACAAAAAAAAAGGGGGACAAAAAAACGGCACAGTATCGGGATCGGATTGGTATCGATCGATGTTCAGAATTTTGGTATCGAGATCGGATCGGTTCCAAAAAAATGGCATCGGTGCATCCCTACTTCGGCCTCTTTCTCCTCCTCCTCCTCCTCCAGCTCCAGACGAGGTCTTTTTAATGAGGATTTGAGGGGTGTCGAAGTCATAAATGCAGAAGAGAAGGCTGATGGTATGATCAGTTCAAAACTGGATACTGTTGTCTGGACACCTAGATTGTAATTTTAAGATTAATCTTAGTACACGTTTATAAAGACTGCAAAACACGTATCTATTTCTGCAACTTAAAAAAAAACAGAGAAACTTTAACATACTTGTACTCCTGTGTTTGGGCTGACGGGTCCTAAATGACAACTGCGTACCAACACTGTGTAAAGACATTTGTAAAGGTTCTGTCTGGCAACCAACGTGCACCTTGTTGCTCTGTGTCGACGTTGTGGCCTTTGTAAGAAAACATACTTTTTTAATAACCTTTCTTAGCTGAAAACATACCGATCTTTTTGTAAAAAAACTTTTTTACGGGTCTTTTTTGCTACCTGCAACAACCAACTCTCACTTGGGGGATGGCGGGGGTCTCTGAAAATGACTAAGTCCGTTTGGGGGATGGTGGGTCTTTCTTTGCTACTTGGAAAACCCAACTTAGGGGATGGGGGGTCTTTTGGTGGTGGTGGGGGGGGGGTCTTTCTTGGGGGATGGTGGGTCTTTATAGCGAGCGCCTGAAATGACAAAGTCCGGTTGGAAGACGGTGGGTTTGAGCGGTAGGCAGAAGGAATGACGATGACCCTCACCGGTGGACTTGCTTTGACCCAGGCCCAAGCCCGCCAGGCCATTCCCGACAGGAGACCACCTTTCCCGGCTCACGTGCCGGAACGTCCCGCGCCTGAAGGCACATGCCCGATGCCAATTGTCTCTGACCTGCCATTTGTTTTCGGTGACAGCGTCAAATAGAGGACTTAGGTTTTGACGGTTTTGCGGTTCAATGAACCAGCGGGCTTTTGGCCAGGCTGGCTGCCCTTAGAACAAGGGTCCGATTCCCGCCAAGGCTGGCAGCCACTTTGGCCCTGAAAGGGGGTGTCCATCCAGGCTGTTCAGACATTAGAAGCTGCCCCAGAACGAGGGTCAGATTCCCGCCAAGACTGACAGCCGCTTTGGCCCTGGAAGGGGGTATCCATCAAGGGAGTTCAGACATTAGAAGCTGGCCCAGAACGAGGGTCCAATTCCCGCCAAGGCTGGCAGCCGCTTTGGCCCTGGAAGGGGGTGTCCATCCAGGGCGTTCAGACATTAGAAGCTGGCCCAGAACGAGGGTCCGATTCCCGCCAAGGCTGGCAGCCGCTTTGGCCCTGGAAGGGGGTGTCCATCCACAGCGTTCAGACATAAGAAGCTGCCCCAGAACGAGGGTCCGATTCCCGCTAAGGCTGGCAGCCGCTTTGGCCCAGGAAGGGGGTGTCCATCCAGGGCGTTCAGACATTAGAAGCTGCCCCAGAACAAGGGTCTGATTCTCCCGCCAAGGCTGGGAGCCGCTTTGGCCCTGGAAGGGGGTGTCCATCCAGGGCGTTCAGACATTAGAAGCTGGCCCAGAACGAGGGTCAGATTCCCGCCAAGGCTGGCAGCCGCTTTGGCCCTGGAAGGGGGTGTCCATCCATAGCGTTCAGACATAAGAAGCTGCCCCAGAACGAGGGTCCGATTCCCGCCAAGGCTGGCAGCCGCTTTGGCCCTGGAAGGGGGTGTCCATCCAGGGCGTTCAGACATTAGATGCTGGCCCAGAACGAGGGTCCGATTCCCGCCAAGGCTGGCAGCCGCTTTGGCCCTGGAAGGGGGTGTCCATTCACAGCGTTCAGACATAAGATGCTGCCCCAGAACGAGGGTCCGATTCCCGCCAAGGCTGGCAGCCGCTTTGGCCCTGGAAGGGGGTGTCCATCCAGGGCGTTTAGACATTAGAGGCTGCCCCAGAATGAGGGTCTGATTCTCCGCCAAGGCTGGCAGCCGCTTTGGCCCTGGAAGGGGGTGTCCATCCAGGGCGTTCAGACATTAGAAGCTGGCCCAGAATGAGGGTCTGATTCCCGCCAAGGCTGGCAGCCACTTTGGCCCTGGAAGGGGGTGTCCATCCAGGGCGTTCAGACATTAGAAGCTGCCCTAGCAAGTGCGTCCGACCGCCGCCACTTGCCGTCCATCAGGTGCATGGCAAATACGGAAGTCTTATGTTAACTGTTGTTAAAACTACGTGCCGTTTGTGTACCTTTGCCACCTCAAAAAACTAAACGGTGTCAGGTGGTGGAACTGGGCAAGGCTGATACACCCCAGCTACCTTTGAAGTTTAATATCTGCAGATGGTAGCACGGGGGAGTGGGTGGTGCACCAGAGCCAGGTGGGTCACCAACGATATGTCTGCCTGGCACGTGCAATTAGCTAAGTCTATGCTCCTTGCCTTAAGTGTGGGGTGCCACGGCACTGCTGAAGATCAGGTGTCAATCCAGGGTTTCTACGAAGCTGGAGCTTGCACCGGAAAAGGTGAGCCCCCCGGGCATAGCGGGTCTGGCTTTGGGGACTGGAGGTTTTGGAAGCCAATAGCCCCAGGACCCTCTGAGCCTAGAGTTTGACCCCGGAAAGGGTGAGCCCCCTCGGGCAGAGCGGGTCTGGCTTCGGGGGCTGGGGGGCTTGGAAGCCAATAGCCCCAGGGCCCTCTGAGCCTAGAGTTCGGCCCCGGAAAGAGTGAGACTCTTTCAGTGGGAGAGAACCCAGATGGCCCGTCTGGTTTCAACCGAGCATGTCCGCTGCTCTGCCCACCTGCCCGATCCCCTGGGTTTAACCCTCTTCCCCCCCCCTGCATACGCCGGAATGTTGTGGTGCACAAGGTGCAAACGAAGCAGGCGAAAGCAGGCAGATTGATTTCCAAAGCCAGCCTGGTTCGCTGTCACCAGACGGCTGGAAGAAAAATCCCTGCCCTTCTAGGTAAGTGTTATGTCAGCCGGTCAGACTTTCCACCACCCTCTTCCAAGGTGGTGGAAACACTGACCCTCCTTTTTTTTTTTTTTTTTTACATTTCTTTTCTGGGGCACCAACAGCTCTTAGCTAAACCAGCCCAAGTCGTGTACTCGCTCCTCTCCGCCTTTGATTGGGAAGGTGGGGGGTAGCGGGTACACTGAGGACTGGTTTAACTAAGACCTGTTGGTGCCCCAGAAAATAATTTTTTTTTTTTATATATATAAATTTTCGCTTTGGGGCACCACCAGGATGGTGAATGAGATGTGTTGGAAAAGTCTAAGGCTTCCTCACAGCTTACCTGACCTCCATCTCAGGGCACCTGGTGGCGTGTTCCAGAATCTGACCATTCAGGAGGTGGAAGAGGCCTCCCGAAGCCCCGATGGGACGGCCTATGTCATCAACGTGAGTGTGACTCCTTGGCTCTGCGGGTGTGGGCCACCAGTAGTATTCACTCACTCACTCACTCACTGTGTTCCATGGTCAGATCACCTCACATAAGACAAACAGATCCTTCGGCGCTGCTCAGTTATCTCTCAACAATGAAGAATACAGCTGGTTCCAGAGGTTCTACCTCCAGAGCCAGTGCCTGCCGGACCCTGAGCAAATATTTTCAATCTGCGTGGACCAGCATGGGGCTTCCAGGCAAACCCACCTTCACTGACGTCCGGACAGCCATTGCAACGCACGTGAGTATATATCTAATGCCCCTGTGGCCACATGACTGCCAGCGGCTTTGAGCCTAAAAAGATTATGTCTGTCTCTGACGCAGACAAAGAAAGCACATTCTTCAGAGGATCGCTGGAAGGTGGCACACTTCATGTGTCATGACACTTCAACCTCAGACAAGTTCTACGCACTTCACCTCAGCCCTCTGCAAGCTTTTCTTTCTCTACAGATGCCGTGTTTCTCTGGTTAGTTGTTGATTTAATCTATTCTGACATGTCGAACTCCTGCTTTGCTATAGTTCGGACCATCTTTGCCTAGAGCTGCGTGCTCTGCACTCTTGCCTTTTATATTTTATGTTCTATTTTTTTACGTCAGCCTATCAGCACAGCGCTCAAATGGCAAACGTTCTGGACCAGAACTTCACTAACAAAAGCGTTGACTAAACAACCTCCCGCTGCAAACAGCTTACATTCCTGAGACGGGGAAACCACAGATGTGACATTGTGACATTGCCCCTGGTGTAGAATCGTCCTTCGGCCCAAAATGCCACAGACGTCTAAAAAAGATTGCAATTCTTGAAACAAAGTGACCTCTGATCCGAGCAGAAGCGTTCGTTTACCCAGTGACAAATAAAATGACGACCTTTCACGGTCTGCATTCATTCCATCAGTAATAGCGGCCGGCCGGCAAATATGATTCTAAGATTCCACTACAGAGATTTCTCTACAGACGCCGTGTTTCTCTGGTTAGTTGTTGATTTGATCTATTCTGACATGTCGACCTGCTGCTTTGCTACGGTTTGGACCGTGTTTGCCTAGAGCTGCGTGCTTTTCACTCTTGACTTTTATATTTTATGTTCTATTTTTTTTACGTCAGCACAGCGCTCAAATGGCATGGCTTGAAGAACAACACTCGACAAACTTTCTGAACCAGAACTTCACTAACAAAAGCGGAAGCGTTGACTAAACGACCTCCCGCTGCAAACAGCTTACATTCCTGAGACGGGGAAACCACAGATGGCTGGCAGTGACATTGCCCCTGGTTCAGATTGGTTTAGAATCGTCCTTCGGCCCAAAATGCCACAGACGTCTACAAAAGATTGCAATTCTTGAAACAAAGTGACCTCTGATCCGAGCAGAAGCGTTCGTTCACCCAGTGACAAATAAAATTATGACCTTTCATGGTCTGCATTCGTTCCGTCAGTAATTGCGGCCGGCCGGCAAATATGATTCTGAGATTCCACAGGGCACATCCGCTAGACGGACGAAAGCCACCGGGGGCTCCCTTTGCGCGTTCCTTGACTTGGCCTAGCAGCTTTGAGAGAGGACCATTCGAGTCGTTGTTTGCCGCGTCAGAGCAGACACCCCTAACAATGGGTAGGCAGACCTTCCTCAAATATGCCAAGCTTGCTGCTTGCCTGGAGCGCAAAACGCTGCACAAGCCACAGCCACAGAACAGAGCAGCGCTGCCCCCGCCATGTGTAGAACTGCCGCACCAACTCTATCTTGAACCACTGTGCTCAGGGGAGAGCGCGAACGCAGTCCCCCACTACCAGAAATTATGCAGTCGAGATTCCCACATTTGGGGAATTCGCAGGGGTCAGCATGACCGGCGTGCAATGGCCAAGCCTCGCCCTGGGTGAACCACCTTTCTGATCATGGTATCTCCCCTGCCAGGTAAGTATGAATTGCTGGGCGGAGCAAATGGCGGGGCGGTTTTCCATCGGCCGTCCTCCCTGATGGTCATGCCCAGCCACCCCTGTCTCCTGACGGGCCGCTGCACTTTTCACCGGACGTGCCCTGTGCTTGCAAACCACTCGCTAGTAACTGTGGCAATGAATAAAGAATTTGAGCTTCCACCAGCTGCCTGCTTGTTGTTTTGTCAACAGTTGGGGCTGCCAACACAGACACATGGATTCCACCGGACGCACTCGATTTGGGGACAGCAGTCACTGTGGGGGGAGGGTAGGGGGTCTCCTGTTCTTTCTTTCTTTTCCTCCGGCTGTTTTCTTTCTCTACAGACGCCGTGTTTCTCTGGTTAGTTGTTGATTTGATCTATTCTGGCATGTCGACCTGCTGCTTTGCTACGGTTTGGACCGTGTTTGCCTAGAGCTGCGTGCTTTTCACTCTTGACTTTTATATTTTATGTTCTATTTTTTTTACGTCAGCACAGCGCTCAAACGGCATGGCTTGAAGAACAACACTCGACAAACGTTCTGGACCAGAACTTCACTAACAAAAGCGGAAGCGTTGACTAAACGACCTCCCGCTGCAAACAGCTTACATTCCTGAGACGGGGAAACCACCGATGGCTGGCAGTGACATTGCCTCTGGTTCAGATTGGTTTAGAATCGTCCTTCGGCCCAAAATGCCACAGACGTCTACAAAAGATTGCAATTCTTGAAACAAAGTGACCTCTGATCCGAGCAGAAGCGTTCGTTCACCCAGTGACAAATAAAATGATGACCTTTCACGGTCTGCATTCGTTCCGTCAGTAATTGCGGCCGGCCGGCAAATATGATTCTGAGATTCCACAGGGCACATCCGCTAGACGGACGAAAGCCACCGGGGGCTCCCTTTGCGCGTTCCTTGACTTGGCCTAGCAGCTTTGAGAGAGGACCATTCGAGTCGTTGTTTGCCGCGTCAGAGCAGACACCCCTAACAATGGGTAGGCAGACCTTCCTCAAATATGCCAAGCTTGCTGCTTGCCTGGAGCGCAAAACGCTGCACAAGCCACAGCCACAGAACAGAGCAGCGCTGCCCCCGCCATGTGTAGAACTGCCGCACCAACTCTATCTTGAACCACTGTGCTCAGGGGAGAGCGCGAACGCAGTCCCCCACTACCAGAAATTATGCAGTCGAGATTCCCACATTTGGGGAATTCGCAGGGGTCAGCATGACCCGCTTGCAATGGCCAAGCCTCACCCTGGGTGAACCACCTTTCTGATCATGGTATCTCCCCTGCCAGGTAAGTATGAATTGCTGGGCGGAGCAAATGGCGGGGCGGTTTTCCATCGGCCGTCCTCCCTGACGGTCATGCCCAGCCACCCCTGTCTCCTGACGGGCCGCTGCACTTTTCACCGGACGTGCCCTGTGCTTGCAAACCACTCGCTAGTAACTGTGGCAACGAATAAAGAATTTGAGCTTCCACCAGCTGCCTGCTTGTTGTTTTGTCAACAGTTGTGGCTGCCAACACAAACACATGGATTCCACCGGACGCACTCGATTTGGGGACAGCAGTCACTGTGGGGGGAGGGTAGGGGGTCTCCTGTTCTTTCTTTCTTTTCCTCTGGCTGTTTTCTTTCTCTACAGACGCCGTGTTTCTCTGGTTAGTTGTTGATTTGATCTATTCTGGCATGTCGACCTGCTGCTTTGCTACGGTTTGGACCGTGTTTGCCTAGAGCTGCGTGCTTTTCACTCTTGACTTTTATATTTTATGTTCTATTTTTTTTACGTCAGCACAGCGCTCAAACGGCATGGCTTGAAGAACAACACTCGACAAACGTTCTGGACCAGAACTTCACTAACAAAAGCGAAAGCGTTGACTAAACGACCTCCCGCTGCAAACAGCTTACATTCCTGAGACGGGGAAACCACAGATGGCTGGCAGTGACATTGCCCCTGGTTCAGATTGGTTTAGAATCGTCCTTCGGCCCAAAATGCCACAGACGTCTACAAAAGATTGCAATTCTTGAAACAAAGTGACCTCTGATCCGAGCAGAAGCGTTCGTTTACCCAGTGACAAATAAAATGACGACCTTTCACGGTCTGCATTCGTTCCGTCAGTAATAGCGGCAGTAAAGACCTCGACTGACAGCAAGAGGAGCGTTGCCCTCTTTTTCAGCACTTCTGGCAGAGTGTGCGTGCAAGCGTTGGTGGTAGTATAGTGGTGAGCATAGCTGCCTTCCAAGCAGTCGACCTGGGTTGGATTCCTGGCCCACCCATCACCTTTGTCCTCTGTAATCCTACATGGCCGGCGGCTACAGTTGAGAAGTTCTCCTCTGACCTGCGGGTAGATCAGTGCAAATTGCGATGGCTTAGCTCCGCAGCCTGGGCATGTCTATTTAGCGCCGAAACACAAACAAAGTGTGCCTTGGTAGAAAGCCTTCTTTTTCGGCACTTCTGTCAGAGTTTGTCCACAAGCGTCAGTGGTATAGTGGTGAGCTTAGCTGCCTTCCAAGCAGTTCGTACGGGTTTGAGTCCCTGCCAACGCATCCCCATTGGCTATTTTACCACATATCCAGGCACCACCCCTTGGAGGATGTTTGGGTAGCTTGGTGCATTTTCTGCAGTGCCCACCCCAAGGATCTTGGCTGACAGCAGGAGGAGGGTTGAAAACTGGCCTTGGGGAGCTTTTTCCTCATTAATATTCCTTGCTTCCTCGTCAGTCTTCGACTGGTCATCAGCAGTAACTTGAACAGTGCACCACACAGGAGAACGTTATTAGCATGTTTTGCAGCAAACAAAGCACGCCGTTCATTCTTACACATGGCCCAGCGTTTACTCCACAAAATGTCCTGTCATGAGCTGTCATGAGCTGCAACTAGTCAACCCTTGCAATGACATTCGAACCGGGGGAGCTCATTACAGTGAATACTGGGTGACAGAAGATGAGAACTCCGCCACTGCAGCGTGAAATTATCGACCTCCGTTTTTTTGGTGAGGTTGTACCTTTGAACGCTTCATCTAACCTCAATGTCCGAACGAGATGGGATCCATACTCGGCATGTTTTTTTCTGGGGAGTTTTTTCTTCGTCCAGAGCCCCCACAAAGAACTCCTTGGTTGAAAGCTTTCCTTTTCTAAGCCGCTTCTGTGAGAGGATGTCCACAAGCGTTGGTAATACAGTGGTGAGCATAGCTGGCTTCCAAGCAGATTCCTGGCCAATGTATTCCTTTTGGCTGCCGTAATATTACATGGCCAGGCGCCACCCTTGTGAAGATGTCCCATGACTCGTGAGTAGATCAGTGCCTATTGCGAAGGTTGGGATCCGTATGCTGCCCATGTTTTTTTTTGTGGCGAACCCAAACGAAGAGAGCCTTGGTTGAAAGCATTCTTTTTGAGCTCTTCTGCCGAGCACCGTCCACAGGCGTTGGTGGTATAGTGGTGAGCATAGCTGCCTTCCAAGCAGTTGACCCGGGTTTGATTCCCGGCCAACGCATTGCCTTTGGCTGCTGCATATATCACATGGCCGGGTGCCACCGTTGGGAAATTGTCCTGTGATCAGCGCATGTCGCCATGGCTGGGCTCTGTACTCTGGAGCTTTGTTTTAGCCCCAAACAGAAAGTGCCTTATTTGAAAGCATACTTTTTCAGCACTTCTGCTGGAGAACGTCCACAAGCGTTGGTGGTATAGGGGTGAGAATAGCTGCCTTCCAAGCAGTTTGACTCCCTGCCAACTCGTTCCTTTTGCCTCTTTTATCACATGGCTAGGCACCACCCCTGTGGCGATGTCCCGCGGGCGGATTGTTGCTTTTTACGTTGGCTTGAAGGCAACAGCCAACTAGTAAAAGACAAACAAGGGCCTCCCCATCGGGGAATCGAACCCCGGTCTTCCGCGCGGCAGCCGAGGATTCCTTAGCTAAACGGCCCTAAACGGATTTCCATTCATTTTCAATGGTAGTGCTGAACCACTACGGATGCAATATACTTTCGGCCACTGGCGCTCTGTGGCGCACTTCCGTGTTTTTGCACCAGCAGGAAATTTGAAGATGACATTTTCATTCTGACTCAGAGAGTGAAATAAACACATCCGCGATCTGCTCCTTTCGATTTATTCAGCGGATTTACAACATCTGTCAAAGGTAAGAGACTTTATTACTCACATTGTCTTACTGTTGTGCAAAAACAATATTGACCTGTAAACTTTCTTTTTTTAAACCAAATTTACCCTCTCGTGATTTATTTCACATAATTATGAATGAACAATTGATGTTTTTGCACTTGGTTGTTTGTGTCAATGCGCATATTATATTTTATTTTTGTGTGTTGCCCATCCTCTGACAGTATTTTCTAACTGTGTTTACTACAGTAAGCAAAATCCCAGCATTGTATTTAATTAGTAACATCAATTACATGCTATATTATTATTATTATTATTATAACTTTATATAAATATATATATATATATATATATATATATATATATATATATATATATATATATATATATATATATATGTGTGTGTGTGTGTGTGTATGTGTGTGTGTGTGTGTGTGTGTAAGTGTCTGGTAATTACTAATTTACTTTTTACATTTATTTACTGTACTTCTCTAATGTATTTACTTAAAACTTTATTACTTGAATTCCTTATCTCAATATTACTTATATTCCTAAAAATCTCAATGCATAGCCAATACAAATTCAACTCTAAATTCTTTAATCGGGTCAGACGTGCCATTTTTAGCTTTATTAAAAATATATTTTAAACCATTTAAATAAGAAACATCACGTTCTTTAGTTAACTAATGAAGAATTAATAAAAAGAGATAACGTGATTCATGAAAATTATTTAAAATTGCAATTCACTGATTTTGCAAATAAACTCTACAAAAAAAAGAAAAGTTAAATATTTTATGTATAATTTTTTTTTCAAGTAATTTCTAATTCAGTTTATTGTTTCTGTATTGTCTAACCCCTATATAGTTGAAAAAGCAAAATGAATTACAAAAAAAGTCTTCTGCTTCTGTGAAATTATATTGTTGCCATTAATTCATTTCTGACTGAGTTCATCATTTCTTGAGCATGTGCAATCATCATGATAACTGTAACCTTTTATAGCTAAAAACAGAATTATTTTGCAAATTTTATATATATATATATATATATATATATATATATATATATATATATATATATATATATATATATATATATATAAATTACTCTGTCTCTCTTTGTAGATATATTTGTACACTAGTTACTTTGTATACACAGACAGTGATGGTGAAATGAGTTAAACTAAAAACTGTAATTATATTGATTTATTTTAGAGCATTTAATAAATTAACTTGCTTTAAATAATATCATTCATTCATTCATTTTCTTGTCGGCTTTGTCCCTTGCGGGGTCGCCACAGCGGAATGAACCGCCAACTTATCCAGCACGATTTTACACAGCGGATGCCCTTCCAGCCGCAACCCATCTCTGGTAACTTCCACACACACATTCACACTCATACACTATGGACAATTTAGCTTACCCAATTCACCTGTACTGCATGTCTTTGGACTGTGGGGGAAACCGGAGCACCCGGAGGAAACCCACGCGAACCCAGGGAGAACATGCAAACTCCACACAGAAACGCCAACTGACCCAGCCCAGCCGAGGTTCGAACCTGCGACCCAGCGACGTTCTTGCTGTGAGGCAACAGCACTACCTACTGCGCCACTGGGTTGCCCGCTTTAAATAATATAATTAAATAAATTAAAATAATAATAATAAAGTTCTATTTCATGGTGTTCATTCAATCAAAGCAAGGTAAATAAAAAAAGGTTTGGAAACATGAACAATACTATGCATAAAATGCCTTTTTTCCCCTCATATGTGAACTAAAAGTTGTAATTCTGTGTTAAATACATATGTGTTACAATTTTCTTGAATCATTAAATATTTTTTTCTCTATTTTTTCCACCTCTGATCATGCTGGCCTTACCTTCAAGCACCCAAACTGGACCTGTGAGGACTTCAAACACCTTTCCAAACTCAATGTTCTATTTTTCATGAACATCTATTTTGCATTTTAATTTTCAGAGTTTGATTTTAATTTGTCCTTATTTCTTCGAATTCCTTCTTTATTGGTTTTGGATTAATATTTACTTTTGTAAAATACTTAAAACCTTAAAGTGACAATTTATTTATTTATTTTTTTTACATTTTGCATTGATATTTAAATTTTTTTAAATAACAAAGACATGATTATTTCCCTGATATTTTGCCCTCTTTTAGCAGTATTTAATTATTGTGTAAAGGTTTTATTTTTCAGTGTGATATTATGAGTCTTTATTCTTAAAGTTCAGTCTGTTTTTTAAAGCTCTTAAAACTGTGAAAGAAAGTGAATTTCTTTGTTTTTTTGGTGACACTTTGCAATAAGGTTTCTTTAGTTATTGTACTAAAATAAACTATTATTGGACTTCACTCATAAACATTTATTAATCATAGTTTAACATTGACTATTGCATTATTAAAATCCAAAGTTATGCTTGTTACATTAGTCTTAATGCACTGTGAGTTAACAAGAATTAGCCAATAATTTTATTTCCATTAATTTTAGCATAGAAGAATGAATACTGCAATAAATGTATTGTCCATTGTTTGTTCACATTAGTAAATACATGAACTTAATTAACTAATACAACCTTATTGTTAAGTGTTACCTTTTTTATTTTTTGGATTGATGCTATTTATTTTATTTAGTATTTAAAACCTTAAAGGTTTTATATTATTCTTGATATTCTGCCCCTTAGCAGTATTTTATTCCTGTATATGTTTTTTAAATTTTATTTTCAGTTAGATTGTAATGTAATGCATCTATATTATTGAATTTGTGTTTGTTGTGTTTCTGTATTCTCCCCCCCCCCCCCCATATTTTAGGATTATCTACTATTTTTAAAGTACTTAAAACCTATTAACGTCTAATAAAAAATAAATAAATACAATTAACAATCTGATTTTGTTTCATGAGTGTTTTTGTTAATGTTTTGTAGGACTTTTATTTTACCAGATTTCATTTGGAAACACTTGACTGATCCTTCAATTAAAGTTTTACCTCTATTATTCCATCACTCTATCAGATCATTTAATAGTGACTTGAATTATTCCATTTGTATTTTTTTTTTAAATAAACTAAAAAAGAATACTTGTTTTATTCAGTTTGTTTAATGTAAACTTCTCTAATTTACATTTAAAAAGATATTTAAAACCACTATGAATGTATTTAAACTAATATTTAATTTTATATAACTGTTTCACTGTGGGTATTTTTATTTTCATTTATTTAGCACATTCCTCAACTTGAAAACAAGTTTTAAATACTTTATGGCTCTAATAAATTGCTAAACATTACAATATTTTTGACAAAACTGTCTAAAATAATTGTTTACAAGTGCCTAAGTGGGATTCGAACCCATGTTTTTGATGAAAAAAGAAAAATCTGATTGGCTTTGACATCACTTCCGCCTGTGGGCAGGTCCTTCAATCTGATTGGCTGGCACTGCGTTCCAACCTTCCAGTCTATGGTTCCGAGTTTTCCCCTCATTTCCAGCAGAAATCTGCCGACGATCCAGCGTGGGTTTCACGGGCAGGAGGCGGTTTGGCAACAGCTGATCTGTGACTGGAGAGTGTGTGGTAGGAGGTAGCTTAGATTCCGGAAGCGTTCCGGAAATGGAGGAAGAAATGTCAGACGCGGATGAAGGGGGAAATTCGAAAAATGAATGGATTACAGTAGAAAATCGGAAAAGAAACAGAAGCTGGAGTAATACATCTGAGACTGATAGTGAGAATGGAATGCATCTGACAAGGAGAAGGAAAGAAGAATTTAAGGTAGTGATGAAACTCGATTCTGGTTCATTTAGCATGATTAATCCGCTGAAGATATCTAAAACAATCAAGGAAGAGATAGGATTGGTAGAAAGTGTTAAAAAGTTGAGAGACGGCAGGCTGCTAATATACTGTAAGGATAGTAGGCAACAAAAAAAGGCTGTAGAAATAAAATCAATCATGGGGCAAAAAGTGACTTGTACTGTCCAGGAAGAAAAGAAATGGGTTAAAGGAGTAATCACTGGCATCCCTACTGATGTATCAGTCGAAAAGATAAAAAAAGGCCTTACTGGTGCCGCGGTTATTGATGTGAAAAGACTCAAATGCACCAGAAATGGTGAAAGGGGTGATAGTCTTTCCTTCATGATTCACTTCAATGAAGACAAACTGCCAAGTAAAGTATATCTGGGATTTTTGAGTTTTTCTGTGAGGCTTTATGTACCTCCCCCTTTAAGATGTTACAAATGCCAAAAGTTCGGACATGTGGCAGCAGTATGCAGAGGCAAGCAGAGATGTGCTAAATGCGGAGGAGAGCATGAATATGGTAAATGTGGTCAAGGAGTAAGTCCCAAATGTTGTAACTGTGGAGGAGAACACAGTGCGGGATATGGAGGATGCAAAGTGAGGAAGCATGCAGCTCAAGTACAAAATATTAGAATTCAAGAAGGAATGTCATACTCAGAGGCCTTAAAAAAAGTTGGAAAGAGTGGGGAGATGAGTAACAAAAGCAAAGAAATCATTCAACAGAAACCAGAAATGGATAAAGAAACTAATAAAGAGAAATTTGAGATCAAAAGCAATGTTGCGTTTATTACTTTTATGGCTGAAGTAGTGAACTGTTCAGCACAGACGGAAAGTCGGACTGAGAGAATCAGAATAATAATTAAAGCAGCAGAAAAGTATCTAGAGATTGAGGGTATCTCAGTGGAATTGATAAATGAGAAATTAAAGATGCAGATTTCGTCCTCTCAGCAAGTATGTGGTGGCTCTTAATAGTGTTGTTAATATTACAGTGGAATGCGAGAAGTTTAATAGCTAATGGGCAAGAATTTAAAAAAGTAATTTCCAATTTAGAAAACAAACCAGATATTATTTGTGTTCAAGAAACGTGGCTTAAACCACAGTTAGATTTTGTTCTACAAGGATATACGGTTAATCGGAAGGATAGAAAACAAGGTAATGGAGGAGGAGTTGCTACTTTTATAAAACGAGGTGTAGGGTATAGGGATGTTGAGGTGGTGGTGGATCAGGAGGTGGTTTCAATAGAAGTTTGGGAAGGGTGTTGTAGTATTAAGGTAATAAATTTTTACAATCCATGTGAAAAATTATGTAAAGATAAATTGGAAGTCATAAGAGGTAACATTAGTCAGAAAGTAGTATGGTGTGGTGATTTCAATGCTCACAATACTTTATGGGGGAGTGATAAATTGGACAGTAATGGATTGATTGTGGAAGAAATGTTAGATTGGGGACAATTAATATGTATGAATAATGGGTGTTACACAAGAGTTGATTTATCTCATGGACGTAAATCTGCTTTAGATATTACCCTCGTGACAGGTGAATTAGCTAGGAAATGTGAGTGGAAAATATATAATCACAGTACCTTGGGAAGTGATCACTATCCAATATGGTGTAAAATTTGGGTGGACATAACCAATACTTCGTTAGAGAGAATTCTAAGATGGAAATTTAATGATGCTAACTGGGAACTTTTTAGAGATGTGTGTCATGATAAAATGTGGGAAATGGTCAATGACAATGATAGCATAGAAGAGTTAAATGAGAAAATTAGTGAAGTATTAACAAATACAGCAGAGGAAGTTATTGGCAAAAAGAAAAATGTAAACAATAAAAAAGCAGTTCCGTGGTGGAATAAAGAATGCAGTAATGCAGTTAAGGAGAGAAATAAAGCAATGAAGAAAGCCAGGAGAACTGTATTGTTTAATGATTTTATTAATTATAAGAAAGCTCAGGCAATAGTTAGGAGAGAAATTAGAAAAGCAAAAAGACTTTTCTGGAGAGAATTCTGTAATAGAATAGGGGAAGAAATTGAAATTAACGAAGTATGGAATATGATCAGAAGGATGGGAGGAATTCAGAAAAATAATAACATTCCAGTTTTAGTTAGTAATGGAAAAATAGCAGTTAATAATAATGATAAAGCAGAAATGTTGGTGGAATCATTTGCAAAAATTCATAGTAATGAAAATATTTCAGACTATATGAGAAAAATCAGGGAACAGAAAATTAGGGAAAAATCTCATGTATATGAAAAGAAGAATACATCAGGAAGTGTGTTAGACTCAGAATTCACATTATATGAGTTAAAAAGAGCTATCTCAGGGGTTAAACATACCTCTCCAGGAAAAGACGAGATATGCTATGAGATGATTAAACACCTGTCTGATGTATCTTTAAATACCATTTTGAGTTTATTTAACAAAATTTGGGTGAAGGGAAGTTTGCCAGCAGATTGGAAACACGGGATTATAGTGCCAATAGCCAAACCTGGAAAAGATCATTCTCATCCAACTAGTTATAGACCTATTGCATTGACATCAAATTTATGCAAAATTATGGAACGGATGGTTATGGGTAGATTGGTTTTCGTGATAGAAAGTAGAAACATTTTTTCAGCATGTCAGAGTGGATTCAGAAAAGGGAGAAACACAATGGACTCAATCTTGTGTTTAGAAAATGAAATTTGAAAGGCTCAAATTGGGAGGTACTAGTGGGAGTGTTTTTCGATGTGGAAAAAGCCTATGATATGTTGTGGAAAGAAGGTCTTCTTTTAAAATTGGAAAATATGGGAATAGATTGAAGAATGTATAATTGGATTCTGAGTTTTTTATTTGGTAGAACGATTCAAGTAAGAGTAGGGACTTCATTTTCTAAGATTCTTCCAATTGAGAATGGTACACCCCATGGAAGTGTGAGTAGCCCAATTCTGTTCATTCTAATGATAAATGACATCTTTCAAAATATCAAAGCAGGAATAGGAAGATCATTGTATGCGGATGATGGAGCGATATGGAAAAGGGGACGAAATGTTTCATTTGTAGAAAATAAAATGCAAATAGCAGTGAATGAAGTTGAGAGTTGGGCTAATAAATGGGGTTTTTGGTTTTCTGTGGCAAAAACGCAAGTAATATGCTTCTCGAAAAAGAAAAACAATCCAGTATTAAACATCAAAATGTATGGAACTCTGCTAGAACAAGTAAGTGTAATCAGATTTTTAGGTCTATGGATGGATAATAAATTAACATTTAAAATTCATATTGAGAAATTAACTGAAAAATGTAAAAAAGGAATAAATGTTTTAAGGTGTTTGGCTGGAGTTGAGTGGGGAGCCAGTAGTATAGCACTAAAAAGAGTTTATAATGCTGTGATAAGGGCAAATATTGATTACGGGTGTTTGGTTTATAGTTCTACCAATAAAACATTACTTAAAAAGATAGAGGTCATACAAAATCAAGCTCTGAGAATTTGCTGTGGTGCTTTTAGATCTTCTCCAGTGGCATCATTACAAGTTGAAATGGGAGAGATGCTGTTAGAACATCGAATGTCACAGCTGAGAATGAGATATTGGATAGGAATTAAAGGACACCTGGAAAACCATCCAGTTAGATGTCTTTTAAAAGATTGCTGGGAGTATGAGTACAAAGAAATGAATAGTTTTGGTTGGGTAGTAAGGAAGGAGATAAACAGTTTAGAATGGAAAGATCTGGAAGTTGCTCCTTCAGTTGTTATACCAATAATTCCCCCATGGTTATTTCCTATGCCATTAGTAGATCTGCAAATTCATGAAAGAATTCAAAACAAGGAGATAATTATTCCACCTAATTTAATTGTACAAGAATATATGCGTCAACAATATGATTCTGTATTACAGATTTTACAGACGGGTCTAAGGAGCCAAAGTGTGGGAGAACTGCTGCTGTATATATTCCACAATTTAACATAAAAATTGCAAAGAGATTATCAGATCATGTGTCAGTGTTTACATCAGAATTGTTAGCTATTATTATTGCATTGCAATGGATGGAAGAAGTTCAACCAGAACAAGCAGTAATTTGCACAGACTCAATGGCTGCACTTAATAGCTTTAAAAGTGCCAAATCTGAAGCTCGACAAGATTTAGTTTATGAAATTTTACAAAGTCTATTTAGAATTAGACAATTAAGATTAATGGTTTCATTTCTATGGGTGCCGGCACAGGTGGGTGTAGACGGGAATGAGGAAGCTGATTTGCTAGCAAAGAAAGCCTTAAATAATTTACAAATAGAAATTAAATTCGCCTTAAGTAAAACAGAGTTTAAAAGAATGATTGCAGTTGAAATATACAATTAGTGGCAAAAGGGATGGAGCAATGAAATTGTACCAGATTCAGGAATTTGTTGGAAATGAGAGGAAAAGATACGGATACAGGAAGAAAGATGTCATCATTACAAGATTAAGGATTGGTCATACATCATTAAATTACAGCCTGTTTAAAATAGGAAAGCATGAATCAGGGAAGTGTGATAATTGTGGAGAATTGGAAACAGTTAATCATATAATTTTAGAATGTCCTGCTTATGAAAGAGAGAGGTTTGAGTTAAGACATGAACTAGGGCAGCTGGAAGGTGAGGTAATTTCTTTAAAAGTCTTGCTCGGAAATGGGATTAAGCAATCAAGAATCCAAGAAATGTTAATAAAATATTTGGGAAACATAGGAGTAATGCATAGAATTTAGAACAATTTATTTATTATTAATATTATTATTATTATTAATTTAATTAATTTATATAATTTTATTTATTATTATTATTAGGATTTTTTGTATATATATATATATATATATATATATATATATATATATATATATATATATATATTTATTTATTTATTTATTTATTAAGTTTAAGCTTAAGTTTTTTCTTTCAACCTAAATCATGCACTCTTCACACTCCAGATCAGTAGGTGGCGGTAATGCACCTATACGTTGGTTTGCCAAACCGCCATAAAACACTAGAAGAAAAAGAAAACTTTTATTTTGCCGTAGTGTGTGACGTCATTAGGCTGCGCCGCTCCCGCGCTGCGGTTCCATAGATATATGCTGCGGTTCAACTGGAGAAAGGTTTGTTTTACAGCTTTTCCATGAATAAAAGCCGATTGATTAAAGTTTCAGGGTTTTCATCTGATGCTAAATGATGTACCTGCTGTTGACAATATTATTTTATCCCTTTGTACAACATGGTTCTATTTTACTCACAGTAATGAGGGCATTTGTTTGAATAAAGTAACAGAAATGTGTGTAAGTGTTTTAATGAAGATTTAATTTTTTAAATAGCATAATGTCAGTCCATTATAGGTATTTATCACTATATATAAGAAATGGAATAACGTTACTAGTTTTAATCAGCTCATATTTGACTGTTTCTTGCTCAGACTTACTCTTTTACCTGATTTCTTCTTGTTATTGACTCTCATATAAAGAAACTGTTGAAGCAAGTGTTGAAGAGAAGTTATTTTGTTTCTGTTCATTGTTTATTTTAAACTGAACATTTTTATTGTTTTGTTCATTTTAAACAGGATAAAGTGTCCAAACACAGAGAAAAACTCCTGCTGAGGCGACTGATCTCCACACTGTTATAAAGATGGCGTTTATTAAAGAGGAGCGTGAAGATGTGAAGATTGAAGAAACATTCACAGTCAAACAGGAAGATCTGCAGGAACAAACAGGTTAATTTTCATTCTCAAAGACCAACTCAGTCATTTGATATATAGATATATATTTTATTAATAAGATATAATATAATCTAATATAATATATAATATAATCACGATTATTTTGCTCAAAATGTTAATCACGGTGAATAATGTGATATTCCTTTGTGTGTATATATATGTGTGTGTGTGTGTGTGTGTGTGTGTGTGTGTATGTGTATGTATATATATATATATATATATATATATATATATATATATATATATATATATATATATATATATATATATATTACTGATTCCAGCGTTATGGATGTGACATTTGGAGTAAAAAAATGAAACATATATACTCAGAGAAAGTATGTGTTACCAGAATATTGAAATATCTGTTTATATTTTTCTTACCCCTTAACCATGGAGTTCAGCCATCAAAAAAATATCAGTCTATTCATGTGTTTTATATTTAAAATGACGGCAAAATGAATGCGTTACGGACGTGACAAAAAAAAGACATGCGTTTTTGTGAGTTGACATACTTTGTGGAAATTCTGTGAATAAAAATGCAGAAGCCAAAAAATATTATAACAGTCAAAAGGACAAGGGTTGGCTCTGCATGGAACATATATAATTTGTTTCATTTAGTTTTTCATTTTTGTCTTAATGAGGAAAAACTGTCGTTACGGACGTGACTTCTCTTCGTTACGGACGTGACTGCTCTTTGTTACGGGCGTGACTGCTCTAAAATTGACACTTGACACGTTCTGAAAATCAGACAAATGCTTTCAAAACTTTAACAAAGACCTATTTGTGGATATCTGTTGGTCATGTAAACCAACAAACTTTGACCTCTGAGACTTCTGAATGGTAAGGTTGCACAATTAATCAAACTTAAATAGATATCACCTTGTTATATTTAATTCATTAGGGCATGTGTTGTTAAAGGTTAACGCAATTTCAAATGTTCAAAAGTCAATTCGGAAACAATGTTGCATGCTAACATGCTGCTTATTTATTATTATGAATGATATAGAATTGCTAATAAACCTATTCAGCTATAATATGTTTATCGAGCTCCTGATGTCAGTGTTTCCAGACGAACTTGAATCATTGCTGGATTGTAAGTGCGCAAGACCGTGCTGCGTGGAGAATAGTATCAACATCTAGTTGTGTTACAGTTATAGCAATATTATATTTGATTACAAAGTTAATTCTAGTTAATGTGTTAGTCGATGGAATAAATAGTTTAATTTGTCCACTCTATGCGCTTGCTTTCGTTTTCTCGTCGGCAGTCATGTCAGGTTGCAAAGAGTCCACAGAAGAAAAGGAAGAAAAGTTTTGCGTAGGCTATGTTAAACAAGAATAGAAAAAAGAGCCATTGGTTATTGGCGTGTACGATATATAATGTTTATATTTTATAGGCTATAGTTTATAACCGATTGTGTAAAAATATTGAATGAAATATTTACAGCTGATCCTATCGATTTTCTAACAAATATACTCCTATAATGTAGTTAAAGCTTAGATCAATATCAAGATTTTATTTTTATTTTCCCGTCTGTAATATGATTTTAATAAGCACTCAAGCGCAATTGCCGGGTGCTGGAAATCTTTGAAAAGTGCTGAAGATTTTGGATAAAGTGCTTGGAAAATAAAGTGTCGCTTTAATAATTTATGTTTATAAATAGTTATTTAATAAATAAAATAAAAACATATTATGCTTTGCATGAAACGAAAACTCCGCTGGAGCCTGTGCATGTGCCTGCAGCGTGACCCGCGCATGAACCACAAACACCGCTCTTTTAAATGTGTGTGTGTATCGTGCGCATTTTGAGTAGTGGAAAAAAGACCAAATGCATGGAGGTTATTGTAGCATGAGCACTGGACTGAAGATATATTAAGAGGATATTAAGCGAGCCTCAAATCTGAGAGAGCCTCGTGCAAGTGTGCAGAAATAATTAGCAGATTTAACAGTATGGGAGATTGCGTGGGGCTTACGCAGGTCGCTTCTGCGTGAAGTGTTCAGGTACGAAATCTTTTATTTAATGTTTGCATTTGCTTTTTCGCACTTATCCGCGACATGATTTGTGTTGAACCCCCTGTTTTTCTTTTATTATATTTTTTAGTTATGCACCAGATTTCCCCTTGTAAAGATTTCGTACAATGTAGCCGCGATCATGATAGTGCCGATGAAACACTTTTTGACAGGATAAATGCTGTCTTTGCAATTTCTCAAGAAAATGATGTCGAACAAAATCACAGCTACATACATATAAAATAACCAGCCTTTATATTTAATGTATTTAAAATGTATATTTCCCTGCCAGGCAAACGAAACCTTATTTTATACGGAACGGGAAAAAAAAACGCAGAGTTTATATATTATTTATATACATTTCACATATTTCTCTTGGAAAAAATATCTTCTTGAAATGAATTTTGTTTGCTATAAATTGTATCATAATTATTGGATGTATTATTTGATAGTCAGTTATCTACCAAATAAACAAGAAGTGCTTCAACACAAGGTCCGCTATGCTGCATCGCCAAAACACCAAGATTATGCGCCAAGATTATGGCAATATGTAACATATTTATAAATCGTTATATTCTCTTTATTAAACATTTATTTATGAAATGTTACTAAAGATGTTTGTTTAACTGAAATGTTCAGTTCTTGATATAACATATTATGGATATTATGTAATGTAAGTCAGTTGTAATGCAGCATCATAATGAACAAATATGCGCTATAGTCATTTGCTTATAATAGGGAGTTCAAATGATCACGTCCGTAACGCAAAATTATGGTTGTTTAGAACAAAGACCTGAGGTGAATTGTTAATCATAATGAGCATGGACATATTTTGGCTTTGTATGTATAGTTTCATTTTATTTGTGCTAATATTTATTACACAATATAAAGTTTTTCATTAAATCGTTACGGACGTGACGCGTGATCGAAGCTGCGTGATGTCTTAAATATGTAGCTCATAAATTAAAAAGACAGCGATGTTATGAAAAAGTGAGGGTAATTATTTATACTACAGACCCCAATCCTTCTGCAGAATGCTTACTGTTAAAATAAAACATGGAAAAAGTCTGTCTTTAACCTCTTTTTTGAAAGCATGCAATGTGGTTTGATGAAACAGAAATTTCCAATTGGCACTATCCTCATATTTCATGGATAAACAAAGCAATTTCCTTAAAAATTCGGCAAGAGCGCATCATAACAATAAAATACAGACCTTTATGAGCAAATTTAAGTTGGTTTTGTTATTTTGGTCAAAAGTTTATTTTTTCATGATAAGGTTGACATTTTCATGGAATCAGCCATATATATATATATATATATATATATATATATATAATTATTACATTTATAAAAATTTATAAATTTCAATATCTTGAGGTGAAACTAAACTGCGCATTCTCTCCGCCTCATTCATAAACAGCGGGACACACTGCTGAAGCATGCAGGAGAGATTCATTCATAATCTTAACTGTTGTATTGGAGTCAACCGAATATATAAAGTAGAATGTTCTTTTAACAGTCCCGATATGTTTAATCTTTTTGTTTTGCAAATTTTTTGTAATTTCTCTTCTGCAAATTAGATTTTTAAAAATCTGCTTGATTCTTTTAAAACCAAAAGCAGCGCCCGTCAGTTGGTCCATAAGATACACCTTTGTGAATGTTTTATTTTATGTGTGTAGTTTTAATGTACTTTTTATTTATTTTATTCTTTTCAAAGCAGCACTCAGATGCAAATTTATCCTTGAAAACGTGGCATGAGAGCGATGCATGTGTTGGATGAGTGCTTTTTTTGGCGCACTATCAAATCCTGATCTTTTACATAAATTTTTTTAATCAAACAAGATAGTTTAATTGCTTTCAATGTGCTAAAATATTTGTTAAACGAATGTTATTTAAAAAAAGCACATATACCTATTAAAACTGAATAAAGTGCATGGTCTAATTGGAAATAAAGGAAATTAGTGATCTATTTCATTATTTAATGTATAAAATAGGCTAGTCTTTTTATAAATTGAGTTAATTGATCTGAAACTCTTAATTGCATTTTCTTTTCTTGTAAATAATAAAAGTTGCATCAGATTGATGAAAACTAACCTGAATACCTGCGTGAACAGGGTCTCAATGACTTTTTCTTTTTTTACACGAAAACAATTGGATAGTGTCCTCTGTCTTCAGGACTGGCAAACGCGTCAGAAAAAAAAAACTGCTGAATCTCCGCGAATATTTGGTTAACTTATAAAACAAATGTTGTCTGGTTTAGTAATACATAGAAAAATGCAAAGCACAATTCTCCCGAGCTCATTAACCCACTGATGACAGCCACTTTGTGATGGCTTTTAAGGTGGTTTTTAAGGAGGTTTGTTGTGTTACCTTGGGAGGTTTGGACTGAACAGGAGCAAAGGCTACCTGATCAACATTACATTCCTCAAAAAAAATAAACACTTGCAATCTAGACGCAGTCACCTCATGCTTGTGTTGCGATACGATCCGTTTACTCTACTCATTAAAATAATGGCTTGGTGTTTATACTGTTAAATCGTGATGATATTTAATTATTGATTGTGGGCCACAAATATCGTTATTGTGATGATGATGATAATACGATTATTCGTGCAGCCCTATACCCTTTCATTATGTTCTTGTTTGTTTTTGACCCATTTACTTCCATTATAACCACATTTTTTAACCGCAAAGCCAAGACACCAAGTAATCATGCGTTCTAGATTGTTGGTGTTTTCCCTGTTGGGAAGAGGTAAAATGTGTAATTTTTACTGTTGATCATCAGTAGGCAGCATTAAACCTTTAGATAGGCCTGTTCAAAAAGTTTCTGTCTTTTTATATGGAGTTCAGTGAAGTAAAACAGCAGATTATAGTGTGAGTGCATAAATACACTTTTTAGGGGGACCAACAGTTTTAACCCAAAAATGACCAGTCTATCAGATGAAGAAGAGCAGGAGTCAGAGATTCAATTAAAAGAAAGTTTACTGTAGATAGTTTGCAGTTTCATGGCAAAAAGTTTGTAGACCGCTTAGGGCTGGACAATAATTCGATATCAATATATATCGCGATAGAATTTTTTTCAATAACGATGATATGATTTTTAAACCCATTTCCGATATTTCGATATAAATTTGCATATATATAAATATATATATTATTATTTATTATAGGATCTTATACATGTATCACTTGTCACTGAATGACGTTCAGTGCTCAGTCGTCAGAAAGAGCGTGATCTGATGTCACTTGCGTGATGACGAACAACACAGACACGCTGCCAGCGCTCAGCACAGCAGTTGGTTAAGCTGCGCCGCAGAAAGTTTTAGCTAATAGCTACAAAATGAGTGCTCTGAATACAGATGCGAATGAACAAGCTTCCACAAGTAAGAATGCAGACGAAATAGTTGATAAGAAAGGAAAGACTAATGCAGTTGTGTGGATGTGGTTTGGCTTTTTAAGTTTCGATAAACTTAGTTTCGGTGCTCTGCAAAGTGTGCCAGAGAGTAGCTGACTAGCGGTGGCAACACATAAAATCTGTTTCACCATTTGAAGCAGTTCCACCCGATAAAACATACTGAGAGTCAGAGTTCAGTAAAGTTAGCAACAGATTCGCAGATTCGTATTTTCCGGATCAATAACTCATGACCAAAACATTGTTCCTACACAAATAGCACATTTTTTCAACTGTCGCAATGTATACAACCACCCACAACCTTATTTTCCTAAAAATTAGCTTTCCTACGCGCTGGACGCATTATATTGATCTCTATGCGCAGGCGGCAAAGAGACCGATCCTTAGGGACCGTCTACAAAGAGCAAAACGCAAAAACCAATACTACAAAAGCTGTCAATAACTTCCCTCTAACTCATTATACTGCCATCAAACTCAGATCACACATCACTGCTGTCCTGCTGGTAAGACTACAACACTTATTTTTCCAAAAAAACTATTTTGCATATTTGTTATGAATTTTTATTATCAAACATATTTAATAACTTTACTGTAAATTACTGTACTCTCACCAAATTCGGATCACACGTCACTGCTGTCCTGCTGGTTAGACTACAACACTTATTTTTCCAAAAAAACTATTTTGCATATATTTATAATTTTTTATTATAATTTTTTTTTTAATAACTTTACTGTAAATTACTGTATTCTCACCAAATTCGGATCACACATCACTGCTGTCCTGCTGGTTAGACTACAACACTTATTTTTCCAAAAAACTATTTTGCATATTTTTTATGAATTTTTATTATCAAACATATTCAATAACTTTACTGTAAATTACTGTACTCTCACCAAATTCGGATCACACGTCACTGCTGTCCTGCTGGTTAGACTACAACACTTATTATTCCAAAAAACTGTTTTGGACATTTTTTATGAATTTTTATTATCAAACATATTCAATAACTGTACTGTGTAGGAACAATGTTTCGGTCATGAGTTATTGATCCGGAAAATACGAATCTGCGAATCTGTTGCTAACTTTACTGAACTGAGAGAGTCAGAAGATGAGGCAACATAAAAGTTTAAGCCAACCTGTGGCCTCACTTCGCTTATCAACACGTGCATATACACCTATAAATCACTCGCATATACACCTATTCTATTGAATGTTCAATAGATTCTATTCTATTGAATGTTCCGTAGTGTATGAGTGTGTGGATGTTCCCAGAGATGGGTTGCGGCTGGAAGGGCATCCGCTGCGTAAAATCGTGCTGGATAAGTTGGCGGTTCATTCCGCTGTGGCGAGCCCGGATTAATAAAGGGACTAAGCCGACAAGACAATGAATGAATGAATATTTATGTTAAACCTTTCAATTTAATTAGGTAATTACATACACAAATATAAATAGACAGATAAAACCCTTAAAGGACGTTCAAGATGAAAAGCAATTAGAATTATGAATATACTCAAACAACTCTTCTATTGCAAATATTAACGTAGCCTTTACTCTTTATGATTTTTTATTATTATAATTATTATTCTTTTTCTATGTTTTTTTACGATGTGGATGTCATAATTGTAAGATTTTGGTATTATTTTGATTGTTAAATATTCAGCATATACAATAAAAAAAAACACTGATAAAAGTTTCTGTTCATCACATTGGTCAAGCTAACCCCCACAAACTGTCTATATATTATAAGCTGAGTCTGAGAGTTTTATTTATTTGATAGTTTATTTCACATTTCTTGTTTGTAAAGGCTAAATACAAATAAAAAGTGAACATTAATTTTTTTGTACTGTTTTTATTTTTAAAAAAGTTATAAGAGTCTGGATGTATTATCAACTTTGCTAATTCACTTTGCAGACATTTGTAGGTACAGTCATCCATTTTGTACGTTCTTGGCAGTTTTTCCTTTCTTTTTAATATTGTCCATATCGATATCGGAATTATATCGTATCGACCGAAATAAAAAAAATATATCGTGATATAAATTTTTGCAATATCGTCCAGCCCTAAGACCGCTCTAAATTAGGGGTGTGAACCTACACTGGTCTCACGGTTCGGTTCGGTTACGATTATCATGCCATCGATTCGGTTCAATTCGATATCTCGGTGCATCACGGTGCATTGACGATTATTTACATAATTAGATTTTTTTTCTTTACAACACAAGAATTTTTTTTTTATTAAAATCCATAAATATGTTTATATTTATATATTACTTGTAATACAATTTTGTCCTTTAATACAAGCAGTAATATATATGAACTGTACCTTTAATTATACCTGCTCAAAAAAAACACTCTTTGTGAATGAAAACTTCAATACATGCTCAGAAGACAGCACGAGCAATTCATAAAAGTTTCATAACAAATAAACTAATGTAAATATTATCCCGCTTGCTTTTTAAGTGCTGGCAAGTTCTTACATCCCTTGATTGGTCCTTGTCTTCACCAGCTCAACAGAAAGGGCTGCGCTTAGCTTTAGAAACGAAAGCACTGTTCAAAAATATGCAAATTAGTTTTTCGGAAAAATAAGTGTTGTAGTATAACCAGCAGGTCAGCAGCGACGTGTGATCTGAGTTTGATGGCAGTATAATGAGTTAGAGGGAAGTTATTGACAGCTTTTGTAGTATTGGTTTTCGCGTTTTGCTCTTTGTAGACGGTCCCTAAGGATCGGTCTCTTTGCCGCCTGCGCATAGAGATCAATATAATGTAGCGTAGGAAAGCTCATTTTTAGGAAAATAAGGTTGTAGGTGGTTGTATACATTGCGACAGTTGAAAAGAGGTGCTATTTGTGTAGGAACAGTGTTTCGGTCATGAGTTATTGATCCGGAAAATACGAATCTGCGAATCTGTTGCTAACTTTACTGAACTGCGGGTCAGTCTATATGCGCATAATATGCGGTTATCAGGTAATCCGTAATAGAATAAATACAATACAATAAACTCACACCACAGGCGCGCTTGTGTCTCGATCCACAAACAGCCGAGAGGAGGGAAATTTACCTCACGAACATGCCAGCGGGTCAAATGCCCAAAGTGTGTGTGTCTGTGTGTGTGTGTGTGAGAGAGAGAGAGTTCCTCAGTGTCCATTCCTCAGTGTCAGTGAAAGATCGGCTTTTTAAGTAGTAGGAGTGTTTATTTTACTCACCTTAGCCATAGTATTCTACCGCGACATCGCGCATATGGGATAAATGACGTCAGTGCGTAATAACCGGTTATGATCTATTACTGAACCGATATCGAATTGTCCCCATCTGCATCGCGGTGCACCGAAGAAACGATTAATTTTGACACCCCTACTCTAAATACAGTCTCAGAACAGCAAAAATTAGACTCTTACATAACGTCATTAACTGCGTCATACATATAGGTGTTTAACTCCCAGGGGTCGAAGACCGCATATACACGTTTTGATGCATCTTCTCCTCATAATGCCAAAAAGAACCTAAATTACACTTTCAGTTTTGATCGTACAGATCTGTTAAGTGTCTAGTTTTTATTGTGTACACTCACGACAACAAACGTGTGTGCTTTTGAAATATAAGGATAATAAAAAGTGTAGCCATTTTCTCTTTTCTCTCTCCACTTTTAGAAATGCATTGAAACTCCACGAAACAGTAATGTGTGAATTGTTGAGCGGGCTAAATCTAAAGAAATGTATGTATTTTTTAGTAAGTGTACTTTTTTTTTGCTTTTATTCTTGCTATAATAAAAAATATATTTGGAACAGTAACCCATGTTCTGCTGTCATTAATATTTTAATAAATTATAATAGGTAGAACTGTCCGAGATATGAACAAAAGTGATGCATCAAAGTTTGATTAAAAAAAATCTTGAATGGTTATAAAAATCTTTATAATCATTAAAATAATTTTTAAAAACAATAAAAATAATAATAATTAGTTTAAAAACATTGAACGATATTAATGATATGACGTAGTTCCAGAAACTTCCTACTTCTCTGTTTATCCGTCTGACTTTACACTGGGTTTCTTTTGAGCGCCCCCAGTCATTTTAAAGAATATCACAACGGCAAGTATAAAAGCCTCGTCCATTTCGCGAGGTGCAACGCTGGTGTGGGAATGGTGATCCCCAAAAAAATAAATAAATGAAAACTTTAGAGATTGTCAGCCTGATCTGGTGTAATAATCAACTACCGTGGGTTCTAGAACTGAACAATTATGACGTTCCAGATGCTGGACATCCACTGGCACTAGATCCTCATCAATTTAAAAGTTAATCTCCTTTCTTTGCCTTGCTCTGATGTGTTTAGGTTTCGCTGCTATTAGATTTCGCTGTAGAACGCGCTATGCGGAAATAAAGAGCCTGTATGATGTTCTACAGCAAACACGTCAGCAGAGTTCGTGCATTTACTGTAACTTCTATGTTAAGCGGCTTTGACACCATTTGCATTGTAAAAGCACTAGATAAATAAAGATGAATTGAATATGCTTAAATGTGTACACATTAATGGACCAAACAAAATATGATCTGATTTATTTTACATTTAATGTGCATCAAAATGACAGTGTGTGTAGCCAATGTTTCCAGTGTCCTTTCACTTTTCAGCTTTTGATGAGAGTTTTTAAGACTTAATGAAAACTAATGTTTTATTTATTTATTTCAGACCTAATTGAAGAGAATGAGGGGAGTAAAGAGGAGGAACATCATGTCAAAATTGAGGAAAAAACTTATTTACAGACTGATGGTATTTTGAAAAGGAGAGACAAGAATCGTTTCACCTGCACTCAGTGTGGAAAGAGTTATGGAAGAAAAGACTATCTTAAGATTCACATGAGGATCCACACTGGAGAGAAACCATTCACATGCACTCAGTGTGGGAAGGGTTTCATCCAAATATCAGCCCTTAGTAAACACAAAAAAATCCACACTGGAGTGAAACCATTCACATGCACCCAGTGTGGGAAGAGTTTCAGCCAATCATCATCCCTTAATCTACACATGAGGATCCACACTGGAAAGAAACCATTCACATGCACTCAGTGTGGGAAGAGTTTCAACCACCCATCATCTCTTAATCTACACGTGAGGATCCACACTGGAGAGAAACCATTCACATGCACCCAGTGTGGGACGAGTTTTAACTGCTCATCACACCTTAATAAACACATGAGGATCCACACTGGAGAGAAACCATTCACATGCACTCAGTGTGGGAAGAGTTTCAACCAATCATCATCCCTTAATCATCACATGAAGATCCACACTGGAGAGAAACCATTCACATGCACTCAGTGTGGGAAGAGTTTCAGCTGCTCATCAAACCTTAATCACCATATGAGGATCCACACTGGAGAGAAACCATTCACATGCACTCAGTGTGGGAAGAGTTTTAACAGCTCATCAAACCTTCATCAACACATGAGGATCCACAGTGGAGAGAAACCATTCACATGCACTCAGTGTGGGAAGAGTTTCAACCGATCAGCAAACCTTAATGAACACATGAAGAATAATGAACACTTCCACACTGGTGTGAAAGAGTATATGTGCTTCAATGTGAGAAGACTTTTATTACAGCTCTAAAATTGATACTGCACCAGACGATTCACACTGGAGAGACTGTACAAGTGTTCACACTGTGACGAGAGGTTTAATCAATTAACACATCTGAAAACACAAAGAGGATTCACACTGGAGAGAAACCGTACAGATCTGATCAGTGTCTACAGAGTTTCGCTCATTTGGCACAGCTTAAGAAACACATGGACAAAGTTGCGCACATTATATAAATGCAGCAAATCATTTACTCTGTGCACAGGATGTTTCATGTCTGAATAATGTTTGAAAAGGCTGAGTGACGGTATACTGTTTTCCAACACTCCTACACTGCAGTAGGTGGGGTTGTAAATGTGTTGCGCTCCTCTCGTTTACCGTAAACACAATGATGGCGGCTGAGAGAAGAACAGTTTCATAAACATCTGGCAAACAGCACCTCTGCGGCTTAAAATCTCTTTGCAAGTTGTACAGGTGCGGATACATCTGTACTCCACTCTCCAGTGTATTCATGTAGCTAGTGTTGTTTTGGATGATGTTCTCTGTCTGACTCCCTGAATGAGAAACATCACTGGGAAGACACCGCACATCAAAGAAGGTGGAGCTCCAGGACGGTTAGTTTGCAGTATACCAGGGCCTCAAGTTTAGAAAGCCCATTCAATTGTCTTGTGTTGCATCTCTTATTAATAACGTTTCTTTACTTTTAGGTTCAAGAATCTTTCTAGTTTACTACATTTACTTTTTTGAGTAGAATACAAACTTGATGTATATTTTATGATTTAGGCAGAGCGACAGGTATTAAGTTTTACAATATTAATACACTGTGATGATCTCAAGACTCCTGATTGGAGTATGTGGTAAATCCTGATTGGATGCCTGCATTACTCATCAATGGGTATATAAACGTTGTTGTGCTAGCTACCCCAGGACGCTGTGGCTACTTAGGAGTCCTCATGTCAAGACCTGCCATCTCATTGACTCTTTAACCTTATGGTTTTGTTTTGCATTACTTATATCATGTAGTTAAAGTGTTGTTGTGATTATATCCTAAGTTCTTTATCTTCATTATTATCCCGAGACATTTGTTGGTTGCTTTGATTGATTGTTTTATGAGTTACATTTTATAATAAATAATTTGCATTCAGGCTATTTTGTTGGCTCATCTCTCTTTTATGGTGCTACTCAAACAAGCGGGTCATAACACTTTGTAAAATGTTTCCGGTTGTATCCGAGATTTTGTCCATCCAGTCATGACCATAGGTGAGAGTAGGAACCTTGATTGAGCGGTAAATTGAGAACATTGCCTTTCGTCTCAGCTCCTCCACCACAACAGACAACCACATCAACTGCATTACTGCTGCCGCTGCACTGATCCATCTTTTAATCTCACATTCCATTCCTCATGAAAAAAAAAAAACGCAGATACTTGAACTCCATTTGGGGTGAGGACTCTCCTCCAAACTGGAGATGGCCACCTTTTTCCAGTCAAGCACCATGGTTTCTGACTTAGAGGTGCTGTTTCTTTCCCTGCCATGTCACACTCCACAGCAAACCGTCCCACTGCATGCTGAAGGTCCATGTCCTATGAAGCCAAAAGGACAACATTATCTGCAAATGGCAGAGACAGTCCCAGCCTGCACCTAAAATTCTGTCAGTAAAAATTATTATATTTTTGAGATCAGCTTCAAAAATAACACATTTACAAATTAAAATGAATAATAGATGCATGGATAGACATTGCATTGGTGGAAGGGGAAGTAGGATGGCTTGTTCAACCATAAACCAAGATGAAGCTCTCTCAGGAGGGATGGACCAGTGCGCGAGATGTCTCAGACTGAAGGCGTAATAATGAAATAAATGCTCAGGAAGCCCCAACCCTTTTTTATCAACTGGCTGTTGCGATGTACTCCTATGCAACCTACGGTGCTTATTGTTCCAGATAAATTAATTGACTAAATTATCAAACTGTTTTAATTATTGTAAATAAATATTTACAGGGATATACTGAAGTAGAGAAGTAACTTTAGGAAGGCAATTCATTTACAGTACGATAGTTTGTTATTTTGAGTACCTCAACCATTGAGTTGACAACCGTCCCTAATTAATTTTATCTCTTATTACTAGATCTTAGAATCACACCTGAGAAACCACAAAAGCAGAGATTTGGCTTATCTTTAACTGCTTAAGATCAATTTGCAGCAGATCAGCAAGAGACAACATTTATTTGAGTTTCGTTTGCTGACTGGCCTCAATGAAACACGACATTGCTGATTGGTTGGTGGCTCAGCTTCAGTGACGTCCTTGGGATTCACTTGCTTGTGAGTGGAAGTTGTCCTGAGTTACCTGGGTTACAGACTCTGCTGAGAGTCGGTTTGCAGAAGTTTTTTTGCGAATTCGGCGGTTCCTAAACTTACTTTAAAGCTTACCCTTAACCTACTCATTTGTCCAGCAATTAGAATGGTTAGTGTAAAGCAATCCTGTATTATATTATTACGTGGCCAACTATAACAATATGAAGACAGTATCTAATTATTTAATGAGCAAGGTAGCAGCATCTGAAGCTGAGACATTAACTTATAAAGCACACAACACACCAACACGGATCTTAAAACGAAACAAAGGTTTATTGCTACTCTACAACACAATGTACTAATCTACATAAAACAAACAAATGCACATACACACACACAAGCAGTTTGAGGAGAGTTATGACGGAGAGCGAGTAAGGATTCAACTTCTAGCATTTGCTAAGTTTTTAGCATTGCAACCTGAGAGAAACCATAAAAGCAGAGAATTTCGCTATTCTTTACTACTTAAATATAATTCACACCAGTTCAGCAATGGATAGAAACATTGTTTGTGTTACTTGTGGTCTGATGGAATTTTGGTTTCCTCGACTGGTCCAAAGGGAGATCCCGGCGAAGTTGATGTGTCAGCGTAGCAACTTCAATGATGTGCTGGAATTCCCTTGTCTGGTAAGTGGGGTTTTCTTACTTTCAGGGAAGCTTGGAGTCAGTTGCTATGGATACGGATGTTGGACAAGGCAGTGAAGTCCTTTGTGGAGTTTCGGCTCTCTGCAGAATTCTGTAGTTATGGCAGTGTTTCTGTCAGTTCTGATGAGTTGACCCGATGGCTTGTTGTTGAATCGGGGGTCGAGCCGGCAGCAAGTTAATGTCGCGGTTTGCTCCATGATGCAACGAGGCTTCCGGCGAAGTGATGTAACGGCCAGCATGAGAAGAGCAACATCTGGGCTGCGACAACGGTGACGAGCGGAAGACAACGTAGAGTTTCCTTGTTCAAAGTTTATAGGCTTGAGTATAGGTGTGGCCTACACAGGGATTGTCCAATAGGAGAAGCTGTGGGGTGGGATCACACCCCCATTCCCTCCTCTAGGAGAATGGGTTAGCCCTTCATGTGAGAATCATGCATTATCTGCTTTTGATTGGAAGCTATTAAAATAAAGTTTTATAACATGGACATTTTTACTAGTATGGTTTCTTCATATAAACCAATGCATTTGAAACTTTTAAAGCTTTCAACCAATACCAAATATGAAATGGTTCACAAACGTTCTGTAGATTTCATGCAGCAGCAATGGCTAAAACTCATTACCTCTCCATAACAGTTACGTTAAACACATGGAACATGTGCACACACAAACCTACAGAAACGTAAGATAAGCATACATTACTCAAATAAACACAGTTTAACTTGAATGTCTATTTAAATTGAAATCAAAGCTTAGACATGTAGTAGTCATTCAGTCTTATGGTGTGTGATTTGCTCTGCTCTGGAAAGATCCGCTGACTCCCCACATATCACTAGCTTTTGTTTAGTACCAGACATCATACATGTTAATTCACAAATTGTCTTTTGAATTTATGAATTGGATTTTGTAAATGTATAGTGCTGTACGTTTACGTTTAGTTGGGAATGGGAAGACATTTTTCCAGCATGGGACAGTCAATTAAAAGGTTTTGGAAAGTGATTTATAGCCTGCGCTCACTCCCAGATTTGAGGCTCCTGGAGGGGATGTAGACCTTCAGCAGTAGGTGGAGGTAAGACGATGCAGTGCCAGTGATTTGAACTTGATACGAGCCTTGAGTGGTAACCAATGCAGAGAGATAATCAGAGGAGTTACATGGGCTCTAATTGAAGACCAGATGAGCTGCAGAGTTCTGGAGCATCTGTAGAGGATTAAGGGTGCAGGATGGGAATCCAGCTAGAAGAGCACTGTAGGAGTCCAGCCTTGAAATGACAAGAGTTTGCACTAAAAGTTGTGCAGCATGATCTGTTAAGAAGAGTCTGATTTTTCTGATGTTGAAAAGTGCAGATCTGCATGATGGAGCTGTGTTAGCAATGTCTCTTTTGAAGGACAACTGGTCATCTAGAATCACCCTAAGATTTCTTACCGAACTACATGGGGTAATGGTGGATAATCCCAGCTAGTTTGAGAAATTGTGTTGAATGTGTGGAGTTGCAGGGAAGGTGATGTAAGCAGATGAGTAAGCAGTTGGTGATGTTTTTTCCTAGCTGATATCCTTCAGGCAGTTTGATGCGAGTTAAACATTAGGAATTTAGTTGAAAAACAGCCCTTTGTAGTGTTTTGGCAATACATAGAAGGAGTCTGTATTTTTCATCCAATGAGGTGTTGAGTGATGGTTCTTTGAACAGTGAGATTACCCAGGCCTGTGTAACCCTGCTGTCCCTACACCACCCAACCCGCTCCAAGCTGGGATTGAACCAGTGACCTTCCGCATGGCAGTTGCTCTAACAAGGAGGCTAAAGACCATGGCCCCTAGTGTCAAAGCAGACTATGGTCCTTTGCGAATTCGTAGTGCTAAAGTGAGTTTAAATAAATAGAAAGAATAACAGCTTACCTTGTACATGATCATGATCTGCATGCTCACGTTCTTTTTGTGAAGCACATTATTGCTGTGTAGTCAATAAAAATAAATTATGTACCTTTTTTATTGCTGTTATTTTCGACATGACGATTTTAATGACTTCATGAAAGGTTGAGTAATGTAATAACTTTTTATTGAACTATAATTTTTTATAAAGTCACTTAACATTATAATATATAAACTCTTAAAATTATATAAAAATACAGTATTGCACAGAAACATTAAACCTTCAGAAAAGATGCTTCAAATCCTGAGTCATATAAATACTTTATATTGAAGTATAAATAAAAATGTGATTGGCAAATACAAAATATATAAACTTGTACAAATATATAAAAAAATAAACTCCCAAGTTGTGCCACTTTGTTGAATTAAATGCAAGACTCCATGAACATTAGAAAGTATACCTATGAACACATACAAACATACATTGGCAGCTGAATAATTGATATATGAATTCTGACATTTTTTTTTTAAAGTTAGATATTTAATCAAAAATCAGATTGTATTTGTAATCGTACTAAATACAAATTGTAGGGCAATTTCTAAAAAAAAATTCATTATCATGTCTATGTTAGACAGACAGTACCGCTTTTTGGCTTATCGGAGCTTTGTGAGCTGGTGTTGGGGTTTCCTCGGGCGGAGAGTCTGTGTTGTAATTCCTGCCTGTGTGGTGCTGAAGATTCGCAGACAGTTTCCTGAAGAGCAGGGCAGCTATGTGGGTTTTAGGACAGCTATAGATTGAAGCGGGTCACCCTGCTGGAGATGGCTTCCTCCATCTCAGTTCGGTCATAGACTGATGATAGAGCAGGTGGTATGTGGATTCCCAACACCTAATCAACATAATGTGCCGGGTCCACTAAGACTTCACTGAAGATGAGGTCCAGCAGCTCTTCTACATAACCTGTGCAATATAACGGTTTTCTTGTTACTATTTTAATTGTGTATTGTGAGTAGTGAAAGTGTATTGTGAATGTTAAGTGCAATTCCTTTTTTTTTTTATTTGTTTGTTGAAGTATTAATATTTATATTTATATACATACCGAACATTTGTTGCGTCTTCACTTCTCTGACCCTATACTCTCCTTTCTTTGCCTTTGGGAAAGCAAGCTTGTAAAGGGGTCTACCAGTTGCTGATGTGGCCTGGGGACGCCCGGCATTTTCATTATAATGCAGTGCAGCCAAGTACAGCCTAACAAAAAGAAAAATGTAAATGACGTACCATGACAGGACTGTATGACACTGTAAATATAAAATTCTGATCAGTGACTATACCTGCATAGCATCCCCAGTAATGGGAATACAACATTTTTGGGTGCAAACCGCAGTATGACGCTGTGGAAAGCTTCAACTATTGACGTCTAGTGGTGAGGACTTAGCTTGGCCACATCCTTAAATATTCTCTTGTTAGCGAGAACTTTCTCCAGCTTGAAGAATGGCAACGTTGCTAAACAAGTAAAAATGTTCTTAAGTTATTAAAGTCTGAAGTGAAAACAATTCTGAACAAAGAAACAAGATCTGTTTTGCATTAGTTTTATCAAGAAAAATATTTTATTTGTCTGTATACAACTTACCAGCCGACAGCCATTTGTTCTTGTCTCTGCTTATCCGTGGAAGATGCAGACAAGCTGGAAAATTGGGGTCTTCATGTACATGTTTGTCTTGTACATGGTTCAAGATAGAGGTCCTCTTTGCCACTCTTTCAGGACCATTAGTGGATGATGCAGCAGTCCAGTAGATGTGGTTTTTGATGCTACGCAACCATTTACGTAGCTTCTCACACCCCTTTAACTGGCATATCTTGTCCAGTTTTTTGGAAATTCCTGTAAATTATAGAAAAAAATGACATCAACACCAAAAATAATAATACAAATGCAAGAACTGTAAATGGCAAGTTGATTTAAAGTAAATGGGTGACTACTAAATTACATACCTTTCTCAATGTGCCACATCAAATATCATAAAATTCATCATAAAATTGAGTGACATTTCGGTCCGTGAGATATTTCTGTATTTGAGGATGTCTGTCAGTGATGATGCATTCTAGACGGACACAGCGAGCATCCAACAGGTCAAGGCTTCTCTTCAGGCCTTCTTTTTCCATATGGTAACTGCTCTTTAATTACTCTATTAAATTGTTAAATGACAGAAAAAAATTATGCTAGTTCACATAACACTCTTCTGTATTACCTGGACTAACTGTAGGTCCACCACTGTGTTAGTTGCAAGGTCCATCATTGTATAACTCCCATATGTGGCAGAGTGACCTTCAAGAACAAACCATACATAATTATTTTAAACACATTTTTGGAATACTTGTAATGTATTACATATTCCTTTTTATTATTAAACAGTATTTAATTATAAATTAAACTTTTGTCTAAATACCTGGTGAGTCAGCCCTCATATCTCCTCCAACGATAACGTTGTCTCTTCGACTGAGCTGTTCTAGCATTTCACTTTGCCAATTTCTCCACTTGTGGACAATAGCAGGTTCAATTGCAAATTCTTGCATGTCGACGAAATGAATCATATTTAAAAATTTGTAGCTTCATTGCAGCAAATACGTGACAACAGAGAGGTGAATTTTTAGAACAATGATATTGTACAATGTACACTCTGAGACATAACTGATGTGGAGCGACTGGCTTTATGGTGCAGATACAACAACCTGGAGCTGAACACGCTCAAAACAGTGGAGATGATAGTGGACTTTAGGAGAAACCCCCCTGCACTCCCCCCACTTACCATCATGAACAGCACTGTGGCTGCAGTAGAGTCATTCAGGTTCCTGGGCACCACCATCTCTCAGGATCTGAAGTGGGACATTCACATAGACTCTATTGTGAAGAAAGCCCAGCAGAGACTGTACTTCCTTCGTCAGCTGAGGAAGTTCAACCTGCCACAGGAGCTGCTCGTACAGTTCTACTCAGCTGTCATCCAATCCATCCTCTGCACACATCTGGCACATAATACCTTTCATGCATTAAATCACAAAAATTTCACTTTAAGTGTATGGTTTTAAACAATATTGTTTAATGTCCAGTTGTTTGAAACTATGCTGTTTAAAAAACATTATCAAAGTCCTTGTTAAGATTATCAGTTTGTTTAAATGTACATGTTTTATTGTGTATGATGTATTGTCTATTATGAGATTATTGTAAATCTGTTTTGTGGCTCCACACTGCTGAACAGGCTCTATTATTTTGAGCTAAATTTAATTAAATTTTACTCAATCCATACTTGTTGAATGTAATTAATAATATTGCTTGTCATCTGTTACCTCAATTTTATTGTGTAGACATAAAGTAATATTTTCTAGAGCTGATGAACAGGCGCCACACATTTTATGTTAAATCTAAATAAAAACATTGAATAGTTTTCATTAACATTGTGTCAGTTTTTCTGTTCAATTAAATTAATATTTTTGTTTAAAATTGGCTATTTTTTAAGTACTGTATGTGGTTACTCATTTTAAATGACTAATGTTCAATAAGCTACTTTAATTAAGTGTTACTCAATCCATATATGTTGAATTTAATTAATAATATTGCTTGTAATCTGTTACCTCAAATTAGTAGATATGGGGTATTATTTTTTACAGTGTAGTTCTGCAAATAAAGCATATAAAAGTGCAGATAACAGGCAACCCTGTCTGATTGACCTTGTTGTTTTAAAACAGTCCGTTAAAAAACCATTGCATTTTATCCTTGTTATAGCCCCTCTATTTAAATCTTAACCCACTTTATAAAATTTCCCCCAAAACCAAAACTCTTTAACACTCCAAATAAAAAGACATGCTCCACCCTATCAAAAGCTTTCTCGAAGTCCAGACTAATAAAAAAACATATTTCTTCTTATGATTTATATATCTTGATGTATCTTTAATACTCATAGTTGCACTGTTAAAAATTGTCCCGTTAAAAAACAGTAAGTTACTGGCAGCTGCAGTGGCCGGCAATGTACTGTTATTTACAGCATGTTGCTGTAAAAATACATGGACTACATTGATATACACAATACTCAAGTGAACTCATTTTGTTCATTGAAAGTGACTGCCTCAAACTGGCCAACTGCTGGATGAGTTTATGAAGTAATGTGCTATATATGCTTAGAAGCATACTTATAATGATAACTTATTTTAGTTAATTTGAAAAAGTTCCTTTTAACCCAAATGTCTTAAAGTTCGCAGCACACAAACATGTAAAGCTGGAATTAACACAGAGAGATTCTTACTGCATCAGCAACTAAACAGCCACTGTCTTAAGTAAAGAAACATGCAGCATAACATCAGCGTTTCATTGTTCATCTTTGACTCAAACACTGGCTCTACTCTCCTCCACAACGGTGACACACAGAAGAAATTTGCTTCAGGTTTTACAGTAAAATACTGTTTTTCCTTGATTTAACGGTAAACTACTGGCAGCTGTGGTTGCCAGCAATCTACTGTTTTTTACAGTCTACTTCCGTAGTTTAAATTAACATCATATTACTGTTAAAATACATTTTTACACTGTGTTTTTACCTCTCACACCTTTAACCCTTTAAACCCCAGAGCAAATACCTCAGTTTTAATTGAACATTTCCAAGTGTCCACACTTCTGAGTGTTCAAGAAACATGGAGCAAAGCTGAAGTAAATGAACTAATTAAATGATAATTGAGGATTAGCGATGAACACATGAAGAAATACTGAAGGGAAAAAACAAGAACAGAACATAAAGTAACAAAAAAACTACAACTTCAGTCACAGCTTTGTAATAAAAAAAAAAAACCTGAATAACCTGAAGGTCAACAAATGATTAAATCATTAAAATATCAGCAGATGATTAAACAACTCCACAAACATCATCACCAGCTACACTTATTACTAAAATGTTTATTTTTGTATAACATCTACTAAAGTTCTTCTTGAGAGAAAGGTTAACATTTTACGTCACCATCATGGAGAACAGAGTCTGCTTTAGTTGGGCTCTGGGCCCTGACATTTTAAACATTAATATATTTTGGCTGCTGCAATTGTTAAGAACTTTGTTTAGAAAGCTCTTTCTATATGGCAAGCAAGCCAAAAAACTAAATAAGATCTGCTGAAGTTCATATTGCTTTAATGAGGCAGAACCTGTTCTAATTTAATATGATATAATTTACTGCTCGTATCCAATGTTTAATTTAATGTTAAACATTATATAACATGCCTGTATGTGGCATTGAATTTCAGAAGTTTTCAAGAATATCTTGGACAAAAACACTTTGCTCTATGGTGTAAGTTGCACTCAAAGAGACATCAATAATCAGCGTATGAACCTCAACAATGGTGACAACTAACAAAATTAACAGTTTAACTCACAAACATCACAAACTGGCTACTGAGTCTAAACATAAACAACAGCAGAATCAAACGCAAATAAAGAAAACTGTAAGACCACTACATCATTTATTCATGCCCCAATGCATGCTGGGATATTTGTACTGTGCCACACCCAGCATGCATTGCAGCATGAAACATTTTAATTGTTACCATTGTTGAGGTACAAGGTTTGATTCATGAGGTCCGAGTGTGACTTTGTCTTAATTGAGTTGTTTTGTATGTTATTTCGTATCTCTGTAAAAGAATTAGGCATCTCTCCTGTTTCCACTTCTCATTAATAAATTAATATCTGCAACTATGCATTAAAACTATTGCTTTAGGCCCGTCATCCAGACCTTTTTGAAAACATTTATCAGAACCTATTTCAGACAAATAGATTTATCTATTTTTATACTTTTAATAAAAGTGTTTTGTAAACTCTGTATTAAAGCAGTTGGAGACTCTGAATTAATGAGTTAAAGGGTGAAGAGCCCAACTAAACCAGCCCCTCACTCCATTAAGGTGACAAAAAAAACACCTAAATTTCTGTTGGTTTTCAATAAGAATGGTATGGAAGTCAAAGCAGTCAGTAATAAGTGTGTCTGCTGTTGTTTGTGGAGTTGCTTAATGATCCTCTGCTGAGACCACTGTTGCCAACTATTTTCAACAAAAAGGCGCTAAGCTCTGCCCGAAAAGTCGCTAAAAGTCGCTAGATTACGTCATACGCTAATTTGCATATTACTGACGTCATCACGTTCTACATTTCTGTTTATTTAAGAGCCTATGGTAAATAAATGGGGTATTTATTTATATTTGCACTACGCTTTATGTAAGCATGTCAATTTAACTAAATGTTTGAATACAGTATATCAATATAGATGTGTAGTAAATTTGCAGTAATCTCTCAGACGTAATAAACTCAGACAAGTTCTGAAACTCTCGCTTAAAACATCTTTGATTGTGAACAAGAAAAGAATAAACGGTCAAATTAAACTGTTAAAATAAAGGAGAAGCAGATCGGTTTGACTGTACAAGGGAAATACCTTCACACTGCCGGTGCTAAATCATTTGCCGTCGGTACGCAGAGGGGTGATCTGCTGTCAGGTTGCAGGTGGTAGAGGCTGCTGTACGAGGACTGGGCCGCCTGTCAGTGCTCTGAGGCGGGGGAGGGGCCAGCGGCTTGAGAAGAGAAGGAACGGTACAGTAATGGACAAACGACAGTCTATAAAAATCTCCAGTAACACACAAAAAAAGTCGCTAGATTTGTCGCTAGTCGCTTTTTTGAAAATTTGTCGCTAGGGGAGTCTGAAAAGTTGCTAAATCTAGCGACAAAGCTAAGTTGGCAACACTGGCTGAGACTGAAGGTGTTTTATTTTACTTGATTTCAATTAATGTTGTAACTGACGTCACTCTTTGTGTTTCTTGTTTCTCTTTCCTTCAGTGATTGTGATCATTACAGCAGCTGTTTATCGGTGTCTGAATTTACTCATAAGTGTTCATTAACTCTGTCAGGTGAACTATATTAGTGAACTAGTGTATGGAATAATGAACAACGAGGGCACAAAGTGTGATTTCAAACTCAGACTTGAAAACGTCGACTCTGAGCTCTGTTAACTCACAGTTTTCTGCTGTTGGTTACTTTCTCGAAAACAAAAATATTACCCAGAACGCACTGTTTTTAACAGAATATTACGGTTTTAGTGAAAAAAAAACATTATTTTACAGTTGAATCTGACCGTTTTTAACAGCAATTTTTTACAGTGTACTTAGTTACCTCAGAATGTGCTGAGTCGCTGTGTGTTGACCCACCATATGACCTTCTAGGTTCAACTTCAGGAGCTGACACAGAAGCCGATGAAAAAGCCAAGGCAGGAACTGACGAGGCTGATGCAGGAGCCAATGAAGAAGCCGAGGCAGGAACTGATGAGGCTGACGCAGGAGCCAATGAAGAAGCCGAGGCAGGAACTGATAAGGCTGACGCAGGAGCCAATGAAGAAGCCAAGGCAGGAACTGGCGATGCTGATGCAGGAGCCAATGAAGAAGTCGAGGCAGGAACTGATGAGGCTGATGCAGGAGCCAATGAAGAACCCAAGGCAGGAACTGACGAGGCTGATGCAGGAGTCGATGAAGAAGACGGGGCAGGAACTGATGAGGCTGATGCAGGAGCCGATGAAAAAGCCGAGGCAGGAACTGATGAGGCTGATGCAGGAGCCAATGAAGAAGCCAATGCAGAAACTGACGAGGCTGATGCAGGAGCCGATGAAGAAGCCAGGGCAGGAACTGATGAGGCTGATGCAGGAGCCGATGAAGAAGAAAAGACAGGAACTGATGAGGCTGATGCAGGAGCCGATGAAGAAGAAAAGACAGGAACTGATGAGGCTGATGCAGGAGCCGATGAAGAAGAAAAGACAGGAACTGATGAGGCTGATGCAGGAGCCGATGAAGAAGAAAAGACAGGAACTGATGAGGCTGATGCAGGAGCCAATGAAAAAGCCGAGGCAGGAACTGATGAGGCTGATGCAGGAGCCAATGAAGAAGCCAATGCAGAAACTGACGAGGCTGATGCAGGAGCCGATGAAGAAGCCAGGGCAGGAACTGATGAGGCTGATGCAGGAGCCGATGAGAAGCCAGGGCAGGAACTGATGAGGCTGATGCAGGAGCCGATGAAGAAGAAAAGACAGGAACTGATGAGGCTGATGCAGGAGCCGATGAAGAAGAAAAGACAGGAACTGATGAGGCTGATGCAGGAGCCGATGAAGAAGAAAAGACAGGAACTGACGAGGCTGATGCAGGAGCCAATGAAAAACCCAAGGCAGGACTGACGAGGCTGATTCAGGAGCCGATGAAGAAGCAAAGACAGGAACTGATGAGGCTGATGCAGGAGCCGATGTAGAAGAAAAGACAGGAACTGATGAGGCTGATGCAGGAGCCATGAAGAAGAAAAGACAGGAACTGATGAGGCTGATGCAGGAGCCGATGAAGAAGAAAAGACAGGAACTGACGAGGCTGATGCAGGAGTCGAAAAAGAAGAAAAGACAGGAACTGATGAGGCTGATGCAGGAGCCGATGAAGAAGCCAATGCAGAAACTGACGAGGCTGATGCAGGAGCCGATGAAGAAGCCAGGGCAGGAACTGATGAGGCTGATGCAGGAGCCGATGAAGAAGCCAGGGCAGGAACTGATGAGGCTGATGCAGGAGCCGATGAAGAAGAAAAGACAGGAACTGATGAGGCTGATGCAGGAGCCGATGAAGAAGAAAAGACAGGAACTGACGAGGCTGATGCAGGAGCCAATGAAGAACCCAAGGCAGGAACTGACGAGGCTGATTCAGGAGCCGATGAAGAAGCAAAGACAGGAACTGATGAGGCTGATGCAGGAGCCGATGTAGAAGAAAAGACAGGAACTGATGAGGCTGATGCAGGAGCCAATGAAGAAGAAAAGACAGGAACTGATGAGGCTGATGCAGGAGCCGATGAATAAGAAAAGACAGGAACTGATGAGGCTGATGCAGGAGCCAATGTAGAAGAAAAGACAGGAACTGACGAGGCTGATGCAGGAGTCGATAAAGAAGAAAAGACAGGAACTGATGAGGCTGATGCAGGAGCCGATGAAGAAGAAAAGACAGGAACTGATGAGGCTGATGCAGGAGTCGATGAAGAAGAAAAGACAGGAACTGATGAGGCTGATGCAGGAGCCGATGAAGAAGAAAAGACAGGAACTGACGAGGCTGATGCAGGAGCCAATGAAGAACCCAAGGCAGGAACTGACGAGGGTGATGCAGGAGCCGATGAAGAAGAAAAGACAGGAACTGATGAGGCTGATGCAGGAGCCGATGAAGAAGAAAAGACAGGAACTGATGAGGCTGATGCAGGAGCCGATGAAGAAGAAAAGACAGGAACTGATGAGGCTGATGCAGGAGCCGATGAAGAAGAAAAGACAGGAACTGATGAGGCTGATGCAGGAGCCGATGAAAAAGCCGAGGCAGGAACTGATGAGGCTGATGCAGGAGCCGATGTAGAAGAAAAGACAGGAACTGATGAGGCTGATGCAGGAGCCAATGAAGAAGAAAAGACAGGAACTGATGAGGCTGATGCAGGAGCCAATGAAGAAGACAATGCAGAAACTGACGAGGCTGATGCAGGAGCCGATGAAGAAGCCAGGGCAGGAACTGATGAGGCTGATGCAGGAGCCGATGAGGCTGATGCAGGAGCCGATGAAAAAGCCGAGGCAGGAACTGATGAGGCTGATGCAGGAGCCAATGAAGAAGACAATGCAGAAACTGACGAGGCTGATGCAGGAGCCGATGAAGAAGCTAGGGCAGGAACTGATGAGGCTGATGTAGGAGCCGATGAAGAAGAAAAGACAGGAACTGATGAGGCTGATGCAGGAGCCGATGAAGAAGAAAAGACAGGAACTGATGAGGCTGATGCAGGAGCCGATGAAGAAGAAAAGACAGGAACTGACGAGGCTGATGCAGGAGCCAATGAAGAACCCAAGGCAGGAACTGACGAGGCTGATTCAGGAGCCGATGAAGAAGCAAAGACAGGAACTGATGAGGCTGATGCAGGAGCCGATGTAGAAGAAAAGACAGGAACTGATGAGGCTGATGCAGGAGCCAATGAAGAAGAAAGACAGGAACTGATGAGGCTGATGCAGGAGCCAATGAAGAAGACAATGCAGAAACTGACGAGGCTGATGCAGGAGCCGATGAAGAAGCCAGGGCAGGAACTGATGAGGCTGATGCAGGAGCCGATGAAGAAGAAAAGACAGGAACTGATGAGGCTGATGCAGGAGCCGATGAAGAAGAAAAGACAGGAACTGATGAGGCTGATGCAGGAGCCGATGAAGAAGAAAAGACAGGAACTGACGAGGCTGATGCAGGAGCCGATGAAGAAGAAAGACAGGAACTGACGAGGCTGATGCAGGAGCCAATGAAGAACCCAAGGCAGGAACTGACGAGGCTGATTCAGGAGCCGATGAAGAAGCAAAGACAGGAACTGATGAGGCTGATGCAGGAGCCGATGAAGAAGAAAAGACAGGAACTGATGAGGCTGATGCAGGAGCCGATGAAGAAAAAAAGACAGGAACTGATGAGGCTGATGCAGGAGCCGATGAGAAAAAGCGAGGCAGGAACTGATGAGGCTGATGCAGGAGCCAATGAAGAAGCCAATGCAGAAACTGACGAGGCTGATGCAGGAGCCGATGAAGAAGCCAGGGCAGGAACTGATGAGGCTGATGCAGGAGCCGATGAAGAAGAAAAGACAGGAACTGATGAGGCTGATGCAGGAGCCATGAAGAAGAAAGACAGAAACTGATGAGGCGTGATGCAGGAGTCGATAAAGGAGAAAAGACAGGAACTGATGAGGCTGATGCAGGAACCGATGAAGAAAGAAAAGACAGGAACTGACTGAGGCTGATGCAGGAGCCGATGAAGAAGCAAAGGCAGGGAACTGATGAGGCTGCTGCAGGAGCCGATGAGGCTCAGGGAGCCGAGTGAAAAAGCGAGGCAGGACTGATGAGGCTGATGCAGGAGCCAATGAAGAAGACAATGCAGAAACTGACGAGGCTGATGCAGGAGCCGATGAAGAAGCCAGGGCAGGAACTGATGAGCTGATTCAAAGGAGCCGATGAAGAAGAAAAGACAGGAACTGATGAGGCTGATGCAGGAGCCGATGAGAAGAAAAGACAGGAGACTGATGAGGCTGATGCAGGAGCCGATGAAGAAGAAAAGACAGGAACTGATGAGGCTGATGCAGGAGCCGTGAAGAAGAAAAGACAGGAACTGATGAGGCTGATGCAGGAGCCAATGAAGAAGCCAAGGCAGGAACTGACGAGGCTGATGCAGGAGCCGATGAAAGAAGAAAAGGACAGGAACTGATGAGGCTGATGCAGGAGCCGATGAAGAAGAAAAGACAGGAACTGATGAGGCTGATGCAGGAGTCGATGAAGAAGAAAAGACAGGAACTGATGAGGCTGATGCAGGAGCCGATGAAGAAGAAAAGACAGGAACTGACTGAGGCTGATGCAGGAGCCGAAGGAGAAGACCAGGGCAGGAACTGATGAGGCTGATGCAGGAGCCGATGAAGAAGAAAAGACAGGAACTGATGAGGCTGATGCAGGAGCCGATGAAGAAGAAAAGACAGGAACTGATGAGGCTGATGCAGGAGCCGATGAAAGAAGCCCGAGGCGGAAC
>CAIGQS010000002.1:979083-1044697 GCA_903798195.1 Danio kyathit
TCATCGGCTCCTGCATCAGCCTCATCAGTTCCTGTCTCTTCTTCATCGGCTCCTGCATCAGCCTCGTCAGTTCCTGTCTTTCTTCTTCATCGGCTCCTGCATCAGCCTCATCAGTTCCTGTCTTTTCTTCTTCATCGGCTCCTGCATCAGCCTCATCAGTTCCTGCTTTTCTTCTTCATCGGCTCCTGCATCAGCCTCATCAGTTCCTGTCTTTTCTTCTTCATCGGCTCCTGCATCAGCCTCGTCAGTTTCTGCATTGGCTCCTGCATCAGCCTCATCAGTTCCTGCCTCGGCTTTTTCATCGGCTCCTGCATCAGCCTCATCGGCTCCTGAATCAGCCTCGTCAGTTCCTGTCTTTTCTTCTTCATCGGTTCCTGCATCAGCCTCATCAGTTCCTGTCTTTTCTTCTTTATCGACTCCTGCATCAGCCTCGTCAGTTCCTGTCTTTTCTTCTTTATCGACTCCTGCATCAGCCTCGTCAGTTCCTGTCTTTTCTTCTTCATTGGCTCCTGCATCAGCCTCATCAGTTCCTGTCTTTTCTTCTTCATCGGCTCCTGCATCAGCCTCATCAGTTCCTGTCTTTTCTTCTTCATTGGCTCCTGCATCAGCCTCATCAGTTCCTGTCTTTTCTTCTACATCGGCTCCTGCATCAGCCTCATCAGTTCCTGTCTTTGCTTCTTCATCGGCTCCTGAATCAGCCTCGTCAGTTCCTGCCTTGGGTTCTTCATTCGGCTCCTGCATCAGCCTCGTCAGTTCCTGTCTTTTCTTCTTCATCGGCTCCTGCATCAGCCTCATCAGTTCCTGTCTTTTCTTCTTCATCGGCTCCTGCATCAGCCTCATCAGTTTCCTGTCTTTTCTTCTTCATCGGCTCCTGCATCAGCCTCTCATCAGTTCCTGTCTTTTCTTCTTCATCGGCTCCTGCATCAGCCTCGTCAGTTCCTGCCCTTTGGTTCTTCATTCGGCTCTGCATCAGCCTCAGTCAGTTTCCTGTCCCTTTTCTTCTCATCGGCTCCTGCATCAGCCTCATCAGTTCCTGTCTTTCTTCTTCATCGGCTCCTGCATCAGCCTCATCAGTTCCTGTCTTTTCTTCTTCATCGGCTCCTGCATCAGCCTCATCAGTTCCTGTCTTTTCTTCTTCATCGGCTCCTGCATCAGCCTCATCAGTTCCTGTCTCTTTCTTCTTCATCGGCTCCTGCATCAGCCTCATCAGTTCCTGTCTTGTCTTCTTAATCGGCTCCTGCATCAGCCTCATCAGTTCCTGTCTTTTCTTCTTCATCGGCTCCTGCATCAGCCTCATCAGTTCCTGTCTTTTCTTCTTCATCGGCTCCTGCATCAGCCTCATCAGTTCCTGTCTTTTCTTCTTCATCGGCTCCTGCATCAGCCTCATCAGTTCCTGTCTTTTCTTCTAATCGGCTCCTGCATCAGCCTCATCAGTTTCCTGTCTTTTCTTCTTCATCGGCTCCTGCATCAGCCTCATCAGTTCCTGTCTTTTCTTCTTCATCGGCTCCTGCATCAGCCTCATCAGTTCCTGTCTTTTCTTCTTCATCGGCTCCTGCATCAGCCTAATCAGTTCCTGTCTTTTCTTCTTCATCGGCTCCTGCATCAGCCTCATCAGTTCCTGTCCTTTCTTTTTCATCGGCTCCTGCATCAGCCTCATCAGTTCCTGTCTTTTCTTCTTCATCGGCTCCTGCATCAGCCTCATCAGTTCCTGTCTTTTCTTCTTCATCTGGACTCCTGCATCAGACCTCATCAGTTCCTGTCCTTTGCTTCTTTCATCGGCTCCTGCATCAGCCTCGTCAGTTCCTGTCCTTTTCTTCTTCATTGGCTCCTGCATCAGCCTCATCAGTTCCTGTCTTTTTTTCTTCATCGGCTCCTGCATCAGCCTCATCAGTTCCTGTCTTTTCTTCTTCATCGGCTCCTGCATCAGCCTCATCAGTTCCTGTCTTTTCTTCTTCATCGGCTCCTGCATCAGCCTCATCAGTTCCTGCCCTGGCTTCTTCATCGGCTCCTGCATCAGCCTCGTCAGTTCCTGCATTGGCTTCTTCATGGCTCCTGCATCAGCCTCATCAGTTCCTGTCCTTTTCTTCTTCATCGGCTCCTGCATCAGCCTCATCAGTTCCTGTCTTTTCTTCTTCATCGGCTCCTGCATCAGCCTCATCAGTTCCTGTCTTTTCTTCTTCATCGGCTCCTGCATCAGCCTCATCAGTTCCTGTCTTTGCTTCTTCATCGGCTCCTGCATCAGCCTCATCAGTTCCTGTCATTTCTTCTTCATCGGCTCCTGCATCAGCCTCATCAGTTCCTGTCTTTTCTTCTTCATCGGCTCCTGCATCAGCCTCATCAGTTCCTGTCTTTTCTTCTTCATCGGCTCCTGCATCAGCCTCATCAGTTCCTGTCTTTGCTTCTTCATCGGCTCCTGAATCAGCCTCGTCAGTTCCTGCCTTGGGTTCTTCATTGGCTCCTGCATCAGCCTAGTCAGTTCCTGTCTTTTCTTCTTCATCGGCTCCTGCATCAGCCTCATCAGTTCCTGTCTTTTCTTCTTCATCGGCTCCTGCATCAGCCTCATCAGTTCCTGTCTTTCTTCTTCATCGGCTCCTGCATCAGCCTCATCAGTTCCTGTCTTTTCTTCTTCATCGGCTCCTGCATCAGCCTCATCAGTTCCTGCCCTGGCTTCTTCATCGGCTCCTGCATCAGCCTCGTCAGTTTCTGCATTGTCTTCTTCATTGGCTCCTGCATCAGCCTCATCAGTTCCTGCCTCGGCTTTTTCATCGGCTCCTGCATCAGCCTCATCGGCTCCTGCATCAGCCTCATCAGTTCCTGCCCTGGCTTCTTCATCGGCTCCTGCATCAGCCTCGTCAGTTCCTGTCTTTCTTCTTCATCGGTTCCTGCATCAGCCTCATCAGTTCCTGTCTTTTCTCCTTTATCGACTCCTGCATCAGCCTCATCAGTTTCCTGTCTTTTCTTCTTCATTGGCTCCTGCATCAGCCTCATCAGTTCCTGTCTTTTCTTCTTCATCGGCTCCTGCATCAGCCTCATCAGTTCCTGCCCTGGCTTCTTCATCGGCTCCTGCATCAGCCTCGTCAGTTTCTGCATTGGCTTCTTCATTGGCTCCTGCATCAGCCTCATCAGTTCCTGCCTCGGCTTTCTTCATCGGCTCCTGCATCAGCCTCATCAGTTCCTGTCTTTTCTTCTTCATCGGCTCCTGCATCAGCCTCATCAGTTCCTGTCTTTTCTTCTTCATCGGCTCCTGCATCAGCCTCATCAGTTCCTGTCTTTGCTTCTTCATCGGCTCCTGCATCAGCCTCGTCAGTTCCTGCCTTGGGTTCTTCATTGGCTCCTGCATCAGCCTCGTCAGTTCCTGTCTTTTCTTCTTCATCGGCTCCTGCATCAGCCTCAGTCAGTTCCTGTCTTTTCTTCTTCATCGGCTCCTGCATCAGCCTCATCAGTTCCTGTCTTTTCTTCTTCATCGGCTCCTGCATCAGCCTCATCAGTTCCTGTCTTTTCTTCTTCATCGGCTCCTGCATCAGCCTCATCAGTTCCTGCCCTTGCTTCTTCATCGGCTCCTGCATCAGCCTCGTCAGTTCCTGCATTGTCTTCTTCATTGGCTCCTGCATCAGCCTCATCAGTTCCTGTCTTTTCTTCTTCATTGGCTCCTGCATCAGCCTCATCAGTTCCTGTCTTTTCTTCTACATCGGCTCCTGCATCAGCCTCATCAGTTCCTGTCTTTGCTTCTTCATCGGCTCCTGAATCAGCCTCGTCAGTTCCTGCCTTGGGTTCTTCATTGGCTCCTGCATCAGCCTCGTCAGTTCCTGTCTTTTCTTCTTCATCGGCTCCTGCATCAGCCTCATCAGTTCCTGTCTTTTCTTCTTCATCGGCTCCTGCATCAGCCTCATCAGTTCCTGTCTTTTCTTCTTCATCGGCTCCTGCATCAGCCTCATCAGTTCCTGTCTTTTCTTCTTCATCGGCTCCTGCATCAGCCTCATCAGTTCCTGCCCGCTTCTTCATCGGCTCCTGCATCAGCCTCGTCAGTTTCTGCATTGTCTTCTTCATTGGCTCCTGCATCAGCCTCATCAGTTCCTGCCTCGGCTTTTTCATCGGCTCCTGCATCAGCCTCATCGGCTCCTGCATCAGCCTCATCAGTTCCTGCCCTGGCTTCTTCATCGGCTCCTGCATCAGCCTCGTCAGTTCCTGCTTTCTTCTTCATTGGCTCCTGCATCAGCCTCATCAGTTCCTGTCTTTTCTTCTTCATGGCTCCTGCATCAGCCTCATCAGTTCCTGTCTTTTCTTCTTCATCGGCTCCTGCATCAGCCTCATCAGTTCCTGCCTCTTCATCGGCTCCTGCATCAGCCTCATCAGTTCCTGCTCTTTTCATCGGCTCCTGCATCAGCCTCATCAGTTCCTGTCTTTTCTTCTTCATCGGCTCCTGCATCAGCCTCATCAGTTCCTGTCTTTTCTTCTTCATCGGCTCCTGCATCAGCCTCATCAGTTCCTGTCTTTTCTTCTTCATCGGCTCCTGCATCAGCCTCATCAGTTCCTGTCTTTGCTTCTTCATCGGCTCCTGCATCAGCCTCGTCAGTTCCTGCCTTGGCTTCTTCATCGGCTCCTGCATCAGCCTCGTCAGTTCCTGTCTTTTCTTCTTCATCGGCTCCTGCATCAGCCTCATCAGTTCCTGTCTTTTCTTCTTCATCGGCTCCTGCATCAGCCTCATCAGTTCCTGTCTTTTCTTCTTCATCGGCTCCTGCATCAGCCTCATCAGTTCCTGTCTTTTCTTCTTCATCGGCTCCTGCATCAGCCTCATCAGTTCCTGTCTTTTCTTCTTCATCGGCTCCTGCATCAGCCTCATCAGTTCCTGTCTTTTCTTCTTCATCGGCTCCTGCATCAGCCTCATCAGTTCCTGTCTTTTCTTCTTCATCGGCTCCTGCATCAGCCTCATCAGTTCCTGTCTTTTCTTCTTCATCGGCTCCTGCATCAGCCTCATCAGTTCCTGTCTTTTCTTCTTCATCGGCTCCTGCATCAGCCTCGTCAGTTCCTGTCCTTTGCTTCTTCATCGGCTCCTGCATCAGCCTCGTCAGTTCCTGTCTTTTCTTCTTCATCGGCTCCTGCATCAGCCTCATCAGTTCCTGTCTTTTCTTCTTCATCGGCTCCTGCATCAGCCTCATCAGTTCCTGTCTTTTCTTCTTCATCGGCTCCTGCATCAGCCTCATCAGTTCCTGTCCTTTTCTTCTTCATCGGCTCCTGCATCAGCCTCATCAGTTCCTGTCTTTGCTTCTTCATCGGCTCCTGCATCAGCCTCATCAGTTCCTGTCTTTTCTTCTTCTCGGCTCCTGCATCAGCCTCATCAGTTCCTGTCTTTTCTTCTTCATCGGCTCCTGCATCAGCCTCATCAGTTCCTGTCTTTTCTTCTTCATCGGCTCCTGCATCAGCCTCATCAGTTCCTGTCTGTTCTTCTTCATCGGCTCCTGCATCAGCCTCATCAGTTCCTGTCTTTCTTCTTCATCGGCTCCTGCATCAGCCTCATCAAGTTCCTGTCCTTTTCTTCCTTCATCGGCTCCTGCATCAGCCTCATCAGTTCCTGGTCTTTTCTTCTTCAATCGGCTCCTGCATCATCCTCATCAGTTCCTGCCCTGGCTTCTTCATCGCTCATGCATCAGCCTCGTCAGTTTCTGCATTGCTTTCTTCATTGGCTCATGCATCACCTCATCAGTTCCTGCCTCGGCTTTTTCAATCGGCTCCTGCATCAGCCTCATCAGTTCCTGCCTTGGGTTTCTTCACTTGGCTCCTGCATCAATAGCCTCGTCAGTTCCTGTCCTTTTCTTCTCATCGGCTCCTGCATCAGCCTCATCAGTTCCTGTCTTTTCTCTTCCATCGGCGTCCTGGCATCAGCTCTCATCAGTTACCATGTCCTTTTCTTCTTCATCGGCTCCTGCATCAGCCTCATCAGTTCCTGTCTTTTCTTCTTCATCGGCTCCTGCATCAGCCTCATCAGTTCCTGCCCTGGCTTCTTCATCGGCTCCTGCATCAGCCTCGTCAGTTTCTGCATTGGCTTCTTCATTGGCTCCTGCATCAGCCTCATCAGTTCCTGCCTCGGCTTTTTCATCGGCTCCTGCATCAGCCTCATCAGTTCCTGCCCCGTCTTCTTCATCGGCTCCTGCATCAGCCTCGTCAGTTCCTGCCTTGGGTTCTTCATTGGCTCCTGCATCAGCCTCATCAGTTCCTGCCTCGACTTCTTCATTGGCTCCTGCATCAGCATCGCCAGTTCCTGCCTTGGCTTCTTCATTGGCTCCTGCGTCAGCCTTATCAGTTCCTGCCTCGGCTTCTTCATTGGCTCCTGCGTCAGCCTCATCAGTTCCTGCCTCGGCTTCTTCATTGGCTCCTGCATCAGCCTCGTCAGTTCCTGCCTTGGCTTTTTCATCGGCTTCTGTGTCAGCTCCTGAAGTTGAACCTAGAAGGTCATATGGTGGGTCAACACACAGCGACTCAGCACATTCTGAGGTAACTAAGTACACTGTAAAAAATTGCTGTTAAAAACGGTCAGATTCAACTGTAAAATAATGTTTTTTTTCACTAAAACCGTAATATTCTGTTAAAAACAGTGCGTTCTGGGTAATATTTTTGTTTTCGAGAAAGTAACCAACAGCAGAAAACTGTGAGTTAACAGAGCTCAGAGTCGACGTTTTCAAGTCTGAGTTTGAAATCACACTTTGTGCCCTCGTTGTTCATTATTCCATACACTAGTTCACTAATATAGTTCACCTGACAGAGTTAATGAACACTTATGAGTAAATTCAGACACCGATAAACACCTGCTGTAATGATCACAATCACTGAAGGAAAGAGAAACAAGAAACACAAAGAGTGACGTCAGTTACAACATTAATTGAAATCAAGTAAAATAAAACACCTTCAGTCTCAGCCAGTGTTGCCAACTTAGCTTTGTCGCTAGATTTAGCAACTTTTCAGACTCCCCTAGCGACAAATTTTCAAAAAAAGCGACTAGCGACAAATCTAGCGACTTTTTTTGTGTGTTACTGGAGATTTTTATAGACTGTCGTTTGTCCATTACTGTACCGTTCCTTCTCTTCTCAAGCCGCTGGCCCCTCCCCCGCCTCAGAGCACTGACAGGCGGCCCAGTCCTCGTACAGCAGCCTCTACCACCTGCAACCTGACAGCAGATCAACCCTCTGCGTACCGACGGCAAATGATTTAGCACCGGCAGTGTGAAGGTATTTCCCTTGTACAGTCAAACCGATCTGCTTCTCCTTTATTTTAACAGTTTAATTTGACCGTTTATTCTTTTCTTGTTCACAATCAAAGATGTTTTAAGCGAGAGTTTCAGAACTTGTCTGAGTTTATTACGTCTGAGAGATTACTGCAAATTTACTACACATCTATATTGATATACTGTATTCAAACAGCAATACATTTAGTTAAATTGACATGCTTACATAAAGCGTAGTGCAAATATAAATAAATACCCCATTTATTTACCATAGGCTCTTAAATAAACAGAAATGGTAGAACGTGATGACGTCAGTAATATGCAAATTAGCGTATGACGTAATCTAGCGACTTTTAGCGACTTTTCGGGCAGAGCTTAGCGCCTTTTTGTTGAAAATAGTTGGCAACAGTGGTCTCAGCAGAGGATCATTAAGCAACTCCACAAACAACAGCAGACACACTTATTACTGACTGCTTTGACTTCCATACCATTCTTATTGAAAACCAACAGAAATTTAGGTGTTTTTTTTGTCACCTTAATGGAGTGAGGGGCTGGTTTAGTTGGGCTCTTCACCCTTTAACTCATTAATTCAGAGTCTCCAACTGCTTTAATACAGAGTTTACAAAACACTTTTATTAAAAGTATAAAAATAGATAAATCTATTTGTCTGAAATAGGTTCTGATAAATGTTTTCAAAAAGGTCTGGATGACGGGCCTAAAGCAATAGTTTTAATGCATAGTTGCAGATATTAATTTATTAATGAGAAGTGGAAACAGGAGAGATGCCTAATTCTTTTACAGAGATACGAAATAACATACAAAACAACTCAATTAAGACAAAGTCACACTCGGACCTCATGAATCAAACCTTGTACCTCAACAATGGTAACAATTAAAATGTTTCATGCTGCAATGCATGCTGGGTGTGGCACAGTACAAATATCCCAGCATGCATTGGGGCATGAATAAATGGTGTAGTATAATGGTCTTACAGTTTACTTTATTTGCGTTTGATTCTGCTGTTGTTTATGTTTAGACTCAGTAGCCAGTTTGTGATGTTTGTGAGTTAAACTGTTAATTTTGTTAGTTGTCACCATTGTTGAGGTTCATACGCTGATTATTGATGTCTCTTTGAGTGCAACTTACACCATAGAGCAAAGTGTTTTTGTCCAAGATATTCTTGAAAACTTCTGAAATTCAATGCCACATACAGGCATGTTATATAATGTTTAACATTAAATTAAACATTGGATACGAGCAGTAAATTATATCATATTAAATTAGAACAGGTTCTGCCTCATTAAAGCAATATGAACTTCAGCAGATCTTATTTAGTTTTTTGGCTTGCTTGCCATATAGAAAGAGCTTTCTAAACAAAGTTCTTAACAATTGCAGCAGCCAAAATATATTAATGTTTAAAATGTCAGGGCCCAGAGCCCAACTAAAGCAGACTCTGTTCTCCATGATGGTGACGTAAAATGTTAACCTTTCTCTCAAGAAGAACTTTAGTAGATGTTATACAAAAATAAACATTTTAGTAATAAGTGTAGCTGGTGATGATGTTTGTGGAGTTGTTTAATCATCTGCTGATATTTTAATGATTTAATCATTTGCTGACCTTCAGGTTATTCAGGTTTTTTTTTTTATTACAAAGCTGTGACTGAAGTTGTAGTTTTTTGTTACTTTATGTTCTGTTCTTGTTTTTTCCCTTCAGTATTTCTTCATGTGTTCATCGCTAATCCTCAATTATCATTTAATTAGTTCATTTACTTCAGCTTTGCTCCATGTTTCTTGAACACTCAGAAGTGTGGACACTTGGAAATGTTCAATTAAAACTGAGGTATTTGCTCTGGGGTTTAAAGGGTTAAAGGTGTGAGAGGTAAAAACACAGTGTAAAAATGTATTTTAACAGTAATATGATGTTAATTTAAACTACGGAAGTAGACTGTAAAAAAACAGTAGATTGCTGGCAACCACAGCTGCCAGTAGTTTACCGTTAAATCAAGGAAAAACAGTATTTTACTGTAAAACCTGAAGCAAATTTCTTCTGTGTGTCACCGTTGTGGAGGAGAGTAGAGCCAGTGTTTGAGTCAAAGATGAACAATGAAACGCTGATGTTATGCTGCATGTTTCTTTACTTAAAGACAGTGGCTGTTTAGTTGCTGATGCAGTAAGAATCTCTCTGTGTTAATTCCAGCTTTACATGTTTGTGTGCTGCGAACTTTAAGACATTTGGGTTAAAAGGAACTTTTCAAATTAACTAAAATAAGTTATCATTATAAGTATGCTTCTAAGCATATATAGCACATTACTTCATAAACTCATCCAGCAGTTGGCCAATTTGAGGCAGTCACTTTCAATGAACAAAATGAGTTCACTTGAGTATTGTGTATATCAATGTAGTCCATGTATTTTTACAGCAACATGCTGTAAAATAACAGTACATTGCCGGCCACTGCAGCTGCCAGTAACTTACTGTTTTTTAACGGGACAATTTTTAACAGTGCAACTATGAGTATTAAAGATACATCAAGATATATAAATCATAAGAAGAAATATGTTTTTTTATTAGTCTGGACTTCGAGAAAGCTTTTGATAGGGTGGAGCATGTCTTTTTATTTGGAGTGTTAAAGAGTTTTGGTTTTGGGGGAAATTTTATAAAGTGGGTTAAGATTTAAATAGAGGGGCTATAACAAGGATAAAATGCAATGGTTTTTTAACGGACTGTTTTAAAACAACAAGGTCAATCAGACAGGGTTGCCTGTTATCTGCACTTTTATATGCTTTATTTGCAGAACTACACTGTAAAAAATAATACCCCATATCTACTAATTTGAGGTAACAGATTACAAGCAATATTATTAATTAAATTCAACATATATGGATTGAGTAACACTTAATTAAAGTAGCTTATTGAACATTAGTCATTTAAAATGAGTAACCACATACAGTACTTAAAAAAATAGCCAATTTTAAACAAAAATATTAATTTAATTGAACAGAAAAACTGACACAATGTTAATGAAAACTATTCAATGTTTTTATTTAGATTTAACATAAAATGTGTGGCGCCTGTTCATCAGCTCTAGAAAATATTACTTTATGTCTACACAATAAAATTGAGGTAACAGATGACAAGCAATATTATTAATTACATTCAACAAGTATGGATTGAGTAAAATTTAATTAAATTTAGCTCAAAATAATAGAGCCTGTTCAGCAGTGTGGAGCCACAAAACAGATTTACAATAATCTCATAATAGACAATACATCATACACAATAAAACATGTACATTTAAACAAACTGATAATCTTAACAAGGACTTTGATAATGTTTTTTAAACAGCATAGTTTCAAACAACTGGACATTAAACAATATTGTTTAAAACCATACACTTAAAGTGAAATTTTTGTGATTTAATGCATGAAAGGTATTATGTGCCAGATGTGTGCAGAGGATGGATTGGATGACAGCTGAGTAGAACTGTACGAGCAGCTCCTGTGGCAGGTTGAACTTCCTCAGCTGACGAAGGAAGTACAGTCTCTGCTGGGCTTTCTTCACAATAGAGTCTATGTGAATGTCCCACTTCAGATCCTGAGAGATGGTGGTGCCCAGGAACCTGAATGACTCTACTGCAGCCACAGTGCTGTTCATGATGGTAAGTGGGGGGAGTGCAGGGGGGTTTCTCCTAAAGTCCACTATCATCTCCACTGTTTTGAGCGTGTTCAGCTCCAGGTTGTTGTATCTGCACCATAAAGCCAGTCGCTCCACATCAGTTATGTCTCAGAGTGTACATTGTACAATATCATTGTTCTAAAAATTCACCTCTCTGTTGTCACGTATTTGCTGCAATGAAGCTACAAATTTTTAAATATGATTCATTTCGTCGACATGCAAGAATTTGCAATTGAACCTGCTATTGTCCACAAGTGGAGAAATTGGCAAAGTGAAATGCTAGAACAGCTCAGTCGAAGAGACAACGTTATCGTTGGAGGAGATATGAGGGCTGACTCACCAGGTATTTAGACAAAAGTTTAATTTATAATTAAATACTGTTTAATAATAAAAAGGAATATGTAATACATTACAAGTATTCCAAAAATGTGGTTAAAATAATTATGTATGGTTTGTTCTTGAAGGTCACTCTGCCACGTATGGGAGTTATACAATGATGGACCTTGCAACTAACACAGTGGTGGACCTACAGTTAGTCCAGGTAATACAGAAGAGTGTTATGTGAACTAGCATAATTTTTTTCTGTCATTTAACAATTTAATAGAGTAATGAGGTGGGGGGCAGTTACCATATGGAAAAAGAAGGCCTGAAGAGAAGCCTTGACCTGTTGGATGCTCGCTGTGTCCGTCTAGAATGCATCATCACTGACAGACATCCTCAAATACAGAAATATCTCACGGACCGAAATGTCACTCAATTTTATGATGAATTTTATGATATTTGATGTGGCACATTGAGAAAGGTATGTAATTTAGTAGTCACCCATTTACTTTAAATCAACTTGCCATTTACAGTTCTTGCATTTGTATTATTATTTTTGGTGTTGATGTCATTTTTTTCTATAATTTACAGGAATTTCCAAAAAACTGGACAAGATATGCCAGTTAAAGGGGTGTGAGAAGCTACGTAAATGGTTGCGTAGCATCAAAAACCACATCTACTGGACTGCTGCATCATCCACAAATGGTCCTGAAAGAGTGGCAAAGTGGACCTCTATCTTGAACCATGTACAAGACAAACATGTACATGAAGACCCCAATTTTCCAGCTTGTCTGCATCCTCCACGGATAAGCAGAGACAAGAACAAATGGCTGTCGGCTGGTAAGTTGTATACAGACAAATAAAATATTTTTCTTGATAAAACTAATGCAAAACAGATCTTGTTTCTTTGTTCAGAATTGTTTTCACTTCAGACTTTAATAACTTAAGAACATTTTTACTTGTTTAGCAACGTTGCCATTCTTCAAGCTGGAGAAAGTTCTCGCTAACAAGAGAATATTTAAGGATGTGGCCAAGCTAAGTCCTCACCACTAGACGTCAATAGTTGAAGCTTTCCACAGCGTCATACTGCGGTTTGCACCCAAAAATGTTGTATTCCCATTACTGGGGATGCTATGCAGGTATAGTCACTGATCAGAATTTTATATTTACAGTGTCATACAGTCCTGTCATGGTACGTCATTTACATTTTTCTTTTTGTTAGGCTGTACTTGGCTGCACTGCATTATAATGAAAATGCCGGGCGTCCCCAGGCCACATCAGCAACTGGTAGACCCCTTTACAAGCTTGCTTTCCCAAAGGCAAAGAAAGGAGAGTATAGGGTCAGAGAAGTGAAGACGCAACAAATGTTCGGTATGTATATAAATATAAATATTAATACTTCAACAAACAAATAAAAAAAAAAAGGAATTGCACTTAACATTCACAATACACTTTCACTACTCACAAAACACAATTAAAATAGTAACAAGAAAACCGTTATATTGCACAGGTTATGTAGAAGAGCTGCTGGACCTCATCTTCAGTGAAGTCTTTGTGGACCCGGCACCTTATGTTGATGAGGTGTTGGGAATCCACATACCCACCTGCTCTGTCATCAGCCTATGACCGACCTAAGACGGAGGAAGCCATCTCCAGCAGGGTGACCCGCTTCAATCTATAGCGGTCCTAACACCCACATAGCTGCCCTGCTCTTCAGGAAACTGTCTGCGAATCTTCAGCACCACACAGGCAGGAATCACAACACGGAATCTCCGCCCGAGGAAACCCCAACATCAGCTCACAAAGCTCGGATAAGCCAAAAAGCGGTACTGTCTAACATAGACATGATAATAAAATTTTTTTTAGAAATTGCCCTACAATTTGTATTTAGTACGATCACAAATACAATCTGATTTTTGATTAAATATCTAATTTTAAATAAAAAAATGTCAGAATTCATATTTCATTTATTCAGCTGCCAATGTATGTTTGTATGTGTTTATAGATATACTTTCTAATGTTCATGGACAATTGCATTTAATTCAACAAAGTGGCACAACTTGGGAGTTTATTTTTTATTTATTTGTACAAGTTTATATATTTTGTATTTGTCAATCACATTTTTATTTATACTTCAATATAAAGTATTTATATGACTCAGAATTTGAAGCATCTTTTCTGAAGGTTTAATGTTTCTGTGCAATACTGTATTTTTATATAATTTTAAGAGTTTATATATTATAATGTTAAGTGACTTTATAAAAAATTATAATTCAATAAAAAGTTATTACATTACTCAACCTTTCATGAAGTCATTAAAATCGTCATGTCGAAAATAACAGCAATAAAAAAGGTACATAATTTATTTTTATTGACTACACAGCAATAATGTGCTTCACAAAAAGAACGTGAGCATGCAGATCATGATCATGTACAAGGTAAGCTGTTATTCTTTCTATTTATTTAAACTCACTTTAGCACTACGAATTCGCAAAGGACCATAGTCTGCTTTGACACTAGGGGCCATGGTCTTTAGCCTCCTTGTTAGAGCAACTGCCATGCGGAAGGTCACTGGTTCAATCCCAGCTTGGAGCGGGTTGGGTGGTGTAGGGACAGCAGGGTTACACAGGCCTGGGTAATCTCACTGTTCAAAGAACCATCACTCAACACCTCATTGGATGAAAAATACAGACTCCTTCTATGTATTGCCAAAACACTACAAAGGGCTGTTTTTCAACTAAATTTCCTAATGTTTAACTCGCATCAAACTGCCTGAAGGATATCAGCTAGGAAAAAACATCACCAACTGCTTACTCATCTGCTTACATCACCTTCCCTGCAACTCCACACATTCAACACAATTTCTCAAACTAGCTGGGATTATCCACCATTACCCATGTAGTTCGGTAAGAAATCTTAGGGTGATTCTAGATGACCAGTTGTCCTTCAAAAGAGACATTGCTAACACAGCTCCATCATGCAGATCTGCACTTTTCAACATCAGAAAAATCAGACTCTTCTTAACAGATCATGCTGCACAACTTTTAGTGCAAACTCTTGTCATTTCAAGGCTGGACTCCTACAGTGCTCTTCTAGCTGGATTCCCATCCTGCACCCTTAATCCTCTACAGATGCTCCAGAACTCTGCAGCTCATCTGGTCTCCAATTAGAGCCCATGTAACTCCTCTGATTATCTCTCTGCATTGGTTACCACTCAAGGCTCGTATCAAGTTCAAATCACTGGCACTGCATCGTCTTACCTCCACCTACTGCTGAAGGTCTACATCCCCTCCAGGAGCCTCAAATCTGGGAGTGAGCGCAGGCTATAAATCACTTTCCAAAACCTTTTCATTGACTGTCCCATGCTGGAAAAATGTCTTCCCATTCCCAACTAAACGTAAACGTACAGCACTATACATTTACAAAATCCAATTCATAAATTCAAAAGACAATTTGTGAATTAACATGTATGATGTCTGGTACTAAACAAAAGCTAGTGATATGTGGGGAGTCAGTGGATCTTTCCAGAGCAGAGCAAATCACACACCATAAGACTGAATGACTACTACATGTCTAAGCTTTGATTTCAATTTAAATAGACATTCAAGTTAAACTGTGTTTATTTGAGTAATGTATGCTTATCTTACATTTCTGTAGGTTTGTGTGTGCACATGTTTCATGTGTTTAACATAACTGTTATGGATAGGTAATGAGTTTTAGCCATTGCTGCTGCATGAAATCTACAGAACGTTTGTGAACCATTTCATATTTGGTATTGGTTGAAAGCTTTAAAAGTTTCAAATGCATTGGTTTATATGAAGAAACCATACTAGTAAAAATGTCCATGTTATAAAACTTTATTTTAATAGCTTCCAATCAAAAGCAGATAACGCATGATTCTCACATGAAGGGCTAACCCATTCTCCTAGAGGAGGGAATGGGGGTGTGATCCCACCCCACAGCTTCTCCTATTGGACAATCCCTGTGTAGGCCACACCTATACTCAAGCCTATAAACTTTGAACAAGGAAACGCTACGTTGTCTTCCGCTCGTCACCGTTGTCGCAGCCCAGATGTTGCTCTTCTCATGCTGGCCGTTACATCACTTCGCCGGAAGCCTCGTTGCATCATGGAGCAAACCGCGACATTAACTTGCTGCCGGCTCGACCCCCGATTCAACAACAAGCCATCGGGTCAACTCATCAGAACTGACAGAAACACTGCCATAACTACAGAATTCTGCAGAGAGCCGAAACTCCACAAAGGACTTCACTGCCTTGTCCAACATCCGTATCCATAGCAACTGACTCCAAGCTTCCCTGAAAGTAAGAAAACCCCACTTACCAGACGAGGGAATTCCAGCACATCATTGAAGTTGCTACGCTGACACATCAACTTCGCCGGGATCTCCCTTTGGACCAGTCGAGGAAACCAAAATTCCATCAGACCACAAGTAACACAAACAATGTTTCTATCCATTGCTGAACTGGTGTGAATTATATTTAAGTAGTAAAGAATAGCGAAATTCTCTGCTTTTATGGTTTCTCTCAGGTTGCAATGCTAAAAACTTAACAAATGCTAGAAGTTGAATCCTTACTCGCTCTCCGTCATAACTCTCCTCAAACTGCTTGTGTGTGTGTATGTGCATTTGTTTGTTTTATGTAGATTAGTACATTGTGTTGTAGAGTAGCAATAAACCTTTGTTTCGTTTTAAGATCCGTGTTGGTGTGTTGTGTGCTTTATAAGTTAATGTCTCAGCTTCAGATGCTGCTACCTTGCTCATTAAATAATTAGATACTGTCTTCATATTGTTATAGTTGGCCACGTAATAATATAATACAGGATTGCTTTACACTAACCATTCTAATTGCTGGACAAATGAGTAGGTTAAGGGTAAGCTTTAAAGTAAAGTTTAGGAACCGCCGAATTCGCAAAAAAACTTCTGCAAACCGACTCTCAGCAGAGTCTGTAACCCAGGTAACTCAGGACAACTTCCACTCACAAGCAAGTGAATCCCAAGGACGTCACTGAAGCTGAGCCACCAACCAATCAGCAATGTCGTGTTTCATTGAGGCCAGTCAGCAAACGAAACTCAAATAAATGTTGTCTCTTGCTGATCTGCTGCAAATTGATCTTAAGCAGTTAAAGATAAGCCAAATCTCTGCTTTTGTGGTTTCTCAGGTGTGATTCTAAGATCTAGTAATAAGAGATAAAATTAATTAGGGACGGTTGTCAACTCAATGGTTGAGGTACTCAAAATAACAAACTATCGTACTGTAAATGAATTGCCTTCCTAAAGTTACCTCTCTACTTCAGTATATCCCTGTAAATATTTATTTACAATAATTAAAACAGTTTGATAATTTAGTCAATTAATTTATCTGGAACAATAAGCACCGTAGGTTGCATAGGAGTACATCGCAACAGCCAGTTGATAAAAAAGGGTTGGGGCTTCCTGAGCAATTATTTCATTATTACGCCTTCAGTCTGAGACATCTCGCGCACTGGTCCATCCCTCCTGAGAGAGCTTCATCTTGGTTTATGGTTGAACAAGCCATCCTACTTCCCCTTCCACCAATGCAATGTCTATCCATGCATCTATTTATTCATTTTAATTTGTAAATGTGTTATTTTTGAAGCTGATCTCAAAAATATAATAATTTTTACTGACAGAATTTTAGGTGCAGGCTGGGACTGTCTCTGCCATTTGCAGATAATGTTGTCCTTTTGGCTTCATAGGACATGGACCTTCAGCATGCAGTGGGACGGTTTGCTGTGGAGTGTGACATGGCAGGGAAAGAAACAGCACCTCTAAGTCAGAAACCATGGTGCTTGACTGGAAAAAGGTGGCCATCTCCAGTTTGGAGGAGAGTCCTCACCCCAAATGGAGTTCAAGTATCTGCGTTTTTTTTTTTTCATGAGGAATGGAATGTGAGATTAAAAGATGGATCAGTGCAGCGGCAGCAGTAATGCAGTTGATGTGATTGTCTGTTGTGGTGGAGGAGCTGAGACGAAAGGCAATGTTCTCAATTTACCGCTCAATCAAGGTTCCTACTCTCACCTATGGTCATGACTGGATGGACAAAATCTCGGATACAACCGGAAACATTTTACAAAGTGTTATGACCCGCTTGTTTGAGTAGCACCATAAAAGAGAGATGAGCCAACAAAATAGCCTGAATGCAAATTATTTATTATAAAATGTAACTCATAAAACAATCAATCAAAGCAACCAACAAATGTCTCGGGATAATAATGAAGATAAAGAACTTAGGATATAATCACAACAACACTTTAACTACATGATATAAGTAATGCAAAACAAAACCATAAGGTTAAAGAGTCAATGAGATGGCAGGTCTTGACATGAGGACTCCTAAGTAGCCACAGCGTCCTGGGGTAGCTAGCACAACAACGTTTATATACCCATTGATGAGTAATGCAGGCATCCAATCAGGAATTACCACATAATCCAATCTGGAGTCTTGAGATCATCACAGTGTATTAATATTGTAAAACTTAATACCTGTCGCTCTGCCTAAATCATAAAATATACATCAAGTTTGTATTCTACTCAAAAAAGTAAATGTAGTAAACTAGAAAGATTCTTGAACCTAAAAGTAAAGAAACGTTATTAATAAGAGATGCAACACAAGACAATTGAATGGGCTTTCTAAACTTGAGGCCCTGGTATACTGCAAACTAACCGTCCTGGAGCTCCACCTTCTTTGATGTGCGGTGTCTTCCCAGTGATGTTTCTCATTCAGGGAGTCAGACAGAGAACATTATCCAAAACAACACTAGCTACATGAATACACTGGAGAGTGGAGTACAGATGTATCCGCACCTGTACAACTTGCAAAGAGATTTTAAGCCGCAGAGGTGCTGTTTGCCAGATGTTTATGAAACTCTCTCAGCAGCCATCATTGTGTTTACGGTAAACGAGAGGAGCGCAACACATTTACAACCCCACCTACTGCAGTGTAGGAGTGTTGGAAAACAGTATACCGTCACTCAGCCTTTTCAAACATTATTCAGACATGAAACATCCTGTGCACAGAGTAAATGATTTGCTGCATTTATATAATGTGCGCAACTTTGTCCATGTGTTTCTTAAGCTGTGCCAAATGAGCGAAACTCTGTAGACACTGATCAGATCTGTACGGTTTCTCTCCAGTGTGAATCCTCTTTTGTGTTTTCAGATGTGTTTATTGATTAAACCTCTCGTCACAGTGTGAACACTTGTACAGTCTCTCCAGTGTGAATCGTCTGGTGCAGTATCAATTTTAGAGCTGTAATAAAAGTCTTCTCACATTGAAGCACATATACTCTTTCACACCAGTGTGGAAGTGTTCATTATTCTTCATGTGTTCATTAAGGTTTGCTGATCGGTTGAAACTCTTCCCACACTGAGTGCATGTGAATGGTTTCTCTCCAGTGTGGGTTTTCATGTGATTATTAAGGTGTGATGATTGGCTGAATCTCTTCCCACACTGAGTGCATGTGAATGGTTTCTCTCCACTGTGGATCCTCATGTGTTGATGAAGGTTTGATGAGCTGTTAAAACTCTTCCCACACTGAGTGCATGTGAATGGTTTCTCTCCAGTGTGGATCCTCATATGGTGATTAAGGTTTGATGAGCAGCTGAAACTCTTCCCACACTGAGTGCATGTGAATGGTTTCTCTCCAGTGTGGATCTTCATGTGATGATTAAGGGATGATGATTGGTTGAAACTCTTCCCACACTGAGTGCATGTGAATGGTTTCTCTCCAGTGTGGATCCTCATGTGTTTATTAAGGTGTGATGAGCAGTTAAAACTCGTCCCACACTGGGTGCATGTGAATGGTTTCTCTCCAGTGTGGATCCTCACGTGTAGATTAAGAGATGATGGGTGGTTGAAACTCTTCCCACACTGAGTGCATGTGAATGGTTTCTTTCCAGTGTGGATCCTCATGTGTAGATTAAGGGATGATGATTGGCTGAAACTCTTCCCACACTGGGTGCATGTGAATGGTTTCACTCCAGTGTGGATTTTTTTGTGTTTACTAAGGGCTGATATTTGGATGAAACCCTTCCCACACTGAGTGCATGTGAATGGTTTCTCTCCAGTGTGGATCCTCATGTGAATCTTAAGATAGTCTTTTCTTCCATAACTCTTTCCACACTGAGTGCAGGTGAAACGATTCTTGTCTCTCCTTTTCAAAATACCATCAGTCTGTAAATAAGTTTTTTCCTCAATTTTGACATGATGTTCCTCCTCTTTACTCCCCTCATTCTCTTCAATTAGGTCTGAAATAAATAAATAAAACATTAGTTTTCATTAAGTCTTAAAAACTCTCATCAAAAGCTGAAAAGTGAAAGGACACTGGAAACATTGGCTACACACACTGTCATTTTGATGCACATTAAATGTAAAATAAATCAGACCATATTTGTTTGGTCCATTAATGTGTACACATTTAAGCATATTCAATTCATCTTTATTTATCTAGTGCTTTTACAATGCAAATGGTGTCAAAGCCGCTTAACATAGAAGTTACAGTAAATGCACGAACTCTGCTGACGTGTTTGCTGTAGAACATCATACAGGCTCTTTATTTCCGCATAGCGCGTTCTACAGCGAAATCTAATAGCAGCGAAACCTAAACACATCAGAGCAAGGCAAAGAAAGGAGATTAACTTTTAAATTGATGAGGATCTAGTGCCAGTGGATGTCCAGCATCTGGAACGTCATAATTGTTCAGTTCTAGAACCCACGGTAGTTGATTATTACACCAGATCAGGCTGACAATCTCTAAAGTTTTCATTTATTTATTTTTTGGGGATCACCATTCCCACACCAGCGTTGCACCTCGCGAATGGACGAGGCTTTTATACTTGCCGTTGTGATATTCTTTAAAATGACTGGGGGCGCTCAAAAGAAACCCAGTGTAAAGTCAGACGGATAAACAGAGAAGTAGGAAGTTTCTGGAACTACGTCATATCATTAATATCGTTCAATGTTTTTAAACTAATTATTATTATTTTTATTGTTTTTAAAAATTATTTTAATGATTATAAAGATTTTTATAACCATTCAAGATTTTTTTTAATCAAACTTTGATGCATCACTTTTGTTCATATCTCGGACAGTTCTACCTATTATAATTTATTAAAATATTAATGACAGCAGAACATGGGTTACTGTTCCAAATATATTTTTTATTATAGCAAGAATAAAAGCAAAAAAAAAGTACACTTACTAAAAAATACATACATTTCTTTAGATTTAGCCCGCTCAACAATTCACACATTACTGTTTCGTGGAGTTTCAATGCATTTCTAAAAGTGGAGAGAGAAAAGAGAAAATGGCTACACTTTTTATTATCCTTATATTTCAAAAGCACACACGTTTGTTGTCGTGAGTGTACACAATAAAAACTAGACACTTAACAGATCTGTACGATCAAAACTGAAAGTGTAATTTAGGTTCTTTTTGGCATTATGAGGAGAAGATGCATCAAAACGTGTAAATGCGGTCTTCGACCCCTGGGAGTTAAACACCTATATGTATGACGCAGTTAATGACGTTATGTAAGAGTCTAATTTTTGCTGTTCTGAGACTGTATTTAGAGTAGGGGTGTCAAAATTAATCGTTTCTTCGGTGCACCGCGATGCAGATGGGGACAATTCGATATCGGTTCAGTAATAGATCATAACCGGTTATTACGCACTGACGTCATTTATCCCATATGCGCGATGTCGCGGTAGAATACTATGGCTAAGGTGAGTAAAATAAACACTCCTACTACTTAAAAAGCCGATCTTTCACTGACACTGAGGAATGGACACTGAGGAACTCTCTCTCTCTCACACACACACACACAGACACACACACTTTGGGCATTTGACCCGCTGGCATGTTCGTGAGGTAAATTTCCCTCCTCTCGGCTGTTTGTGGATCGAGACACAAGCGTGCCTGTGGTGTGAGTTTATTGTATTGTATTTATTCTATTACGGATTACCTGATAACCGCATATTATGCGCATATAGACTGACCCGCAGTTCAGTAAAGTTAGCAACAGATTCGCAGATTCGTATTTTCCGGATCAATAACTCATGACCGAAACATTGTTCCTACACAAATAGCACCTCTTTTCAACTGTCGCAATGTATACAACCACCTACAACCTTATTTTCCTAAAAATGAGCTTTCCTACGCTACATTATATTGATCTCTATGCGCAGGCGGCAAAGAGACCGATCCTTAGGGACCGTCTACAAAGAGCAAAACGCGAAAACCAATACTACAAAAGCTGTCAATAACTTCCCTCTAACTCATTATACTGCCATCAAACTCAGATCACACGTCGCTGCTGACCTGCTGGTTATACTACAACACTTATTTTTCCGAAAAACTAATTTGCATATTTTTGAACAGTGCTTTCGTTTCTAAAGCCAAGCGCAGCCCTTTCTGTTGAGCTGGTGAAGACAAGGACCAATCAAGGGATGTAAGAACTTGCCAGCACTTAAAAAGCAAGCGGGATAATATTTACATTAGTTTATTTGTTATGAAACTTTTATGAATTGCTCGTGCTGTCTTCTGAGCATGTATTGAAGTTTTCATTCACAAAGAGTGTTTTTTTTGAGCAGGTATAATTAAAGGTACAGTTCATATATATTACTGCTTGTATTAAAGGACAAAATTGTATTACAAGTAATATATAAATATAAACATATTTATGGATTTTAATAAAAAAAAAAATTCTTGTGTTGTAAAGAAAAAAATCTAATTATGTAAATAATCGTCAATGCACCGTGATGCACCGAGATATCGAATTGAACCGAATCGATGGCATGATAATCGTAACCGAACCGAACCGTGAGACCAGTGTAGGTTCACACCCCTAATTTAGAGCGGTCTTAGGGCTGGACGATATTGCAAAAATTTATATCACGATATATTTTTTTTATTTCGGTCGATACGATATAATTCCGATATCGATATGGACAATATTAAAAAGAAAGGAAAAACTGCCAAGAACGTACAAAATGGATGACTGTACCTACAAATGTCTGCAAAGTGAATTAGCAAAGTTGATAATACATCCAGACTCTTATAACTTTTTAAAAATAAAAACAGTACAAAAAAATTAATGTTCACTTTTTATTTGTATTTAGCCTTTACAAACAAGAAATGTGAAATAAACTATCAAATAAATAAACTCTCAGACTCAGCTTATAATATATAGACAGTTTGTGGGGGTTAGCTTGACCAATGTGATGAACAGAAACTTTTATCAGTGTTTTTTTTTTTTGTATATGCTGAATATTTAACAATCAAAATAATACCAAAATCTTGCAATTATGACATCCACATCGTAAAAAAACATAGAAAAAGAATAATAATTATAATAATAAAAAATCATAAAGAGTAAAGGCTACGTTAATATTTGCAATAGAAGAGTTGTTTGAGTATATTCATAATTCTAATTGCTTTTCATCTTGAACGTCCTTTAAGGGTTTTATCTGTCTATTTATATTTGTGTATGTAATTACCTAATTAAATTGAAAGGTTTAACATAAATATTCATTCATTCATTGTCTTGTCGGCTTAGTCCCTTTATTAATCCAGGCTCGCCACAGCGGAATGAACCGCCAACTTATCCAGCACGATTTTACGCAGCGGATGCCCTTCCAGCCGCAACCCATCTCTGGGAACATCCACACACTCATACACTACGGAACATTCAATAGAATAGAATCTATTGAACATTCAATAGAATAGGTGTATATGCGAGTGATTTATAGGTGTATATGCACGTGTTGATAAGCGAAGTGAGGCCACAGGTTGGCTTAAACTTTTATGTTGCCTCATCTTCTGACTCTCTCAGTTCAGTAAAGTTAGCAACAGATTCGCAGATTCGTATTTTCCGGATCAATAACTCATGACCGAAACATTGTTCCTACACAGTACAGTTATTGAATATGTTTGATAATAAAAATTCATAAAAAATGTCCAAAACAGTTTTTTGGAAAAATAAGTGTTGTAGTCTAACCAGCAGGACAGCAGTGACGTGTGATCCGAATTTGGTGAGAGTACAGTAATTTACAGTAAAGTTATTGAATATGTTTGATAATAAAAATTCATAACAAATATGCAAAATAGTTTTTTTGGAAAAATAAGTGTTGTAGTCTAACCAGCAGGACAGCAGTGACGTGTGATCTGAGTTTGATGGCAGTATAATGAGTTAGAGGGAAGTTATTGACAGCTTTTGTAGTATTGGTTTTTGCGTTTTGCTCTTTGTAGACGGTCCCTAAGGATCGGTCTCTTTGCCGCCTGCGCATAGAGATCAATATAATGCGTCCAGCGCGTAGGAAAGCTAATTTTTAGGAAAATAAGGTTGTGGGTGGTTGTATACATTGCGACAGTTGAAAAAATGTGCTATTTGTGTAGGAACAATGTTTTGGTCATGAGTTATTGATCCGGAAAATACGAATCTGCGAATCTGTTGCTAACTTTACTGAACTCTGACTCTCAGTATGTTTTATCGGGTGGAACTGCTTCAAATGGTGAAACAGAGTTGATGTGTTGCCGCCGCTAGTCAGCTACTCTCTGGCACACTTTGCAGAGCACCGAAACTAAGTTTATCGAAACTTAAAAAGCCAAACCACTTCCACACAACTGCATTAGTCTTTCCTTTCTTATCAACTATTTCGTCTGCATTCTTACTTGTGGAAGCTTGTTCATTCGCATCTGTATTCAGAGCACTCATTTTGTAGCTATTAGCTAAAACTTTCTGCGGCGCAGCTTAACCAACTGCTGTGCTGAGCGCTGGCAGCGTGTCTGTGTTGTTCGTCATCACGCAAGTGACATCAGATCACGCTCTTTCTGACGACTGAGCACTGAACGTCATTCAGTGACAAGTGATACATGTATAAGATCCTATAATAAATAATAATATATATATTTATATATATGCAAATTTATATCGAAATATCGGAAATGGGTTTAAAAATCATATCATCGTTATTGAAAAAAATTCTATCGCGATATATATTGATATCGAATTATTGTCCAGCCCTAAGCGGTCTACAAACTTTTTGCCATAAAAACTGCAAACTATCTACAGTAAACTTTCTTTTAATTGAATCTCTGACTCCTGCTCTTCTTCATCTGATAGACTGGTCATTTTTGGGTTAAAACTGTTGGTCCCCCTACAAAGTGTATTTATGCACGCACACTATAATCTGCTGTTTTACTTCACTGAACTCCATATAAAAAGACAGAAACTTTTTGAACAGGCCTATCTAAAGGTTTAATGCTGCCTACTGATGATCAACAGTAAAAATTACACATTTTACCTCTTCCCAACAGGGAAAACATCAACAATCTAGAATGCATGATTATTTGGTGTCTTGGCTTTGCGGTTAAAAAATGTGGTTATAATGGAAGTAAATGGGTCAAAAACAAACAAGAACATAATGAAAGGGTATAGGGCTGCACGAATAATCGTATTATCATCATCATCACAATAACGATATTTGTGGCCCACAATCAATAATTAAATATCATCACGATTTAACAGTATAAACACCAAGCCATTATTTTAATGAGTAGAGTAAACGGATCGTATCGCAACACAAGCATGAGGTGACTGCGTCTAGATTGCAAGTGTTTATTTTTTTTGAGGAATGTAATGTTGATCAGGTAGCCTTTGCTCCTGTTCAGTCCAAACCTCCCAAGGTAACACAACAAACCTCCTTAAAAACCACCTTAAAAGCCATCACAAAGTGGCTGTCATCAGTGGGTTAATGAGCTCGGGAGAATTGTGCTTTGCATTTTTCTATGTATTACTAAACCAGACAACATTTGTTTTATAAGTTAACCAAATATTCGCGGAGATTCAGCAGTTTTTTTTTTCTGACGCGTTTGCCAGTCCTGAAGACAGAGGACACTATCCAATTGTTTTCGTGTAAAAAAAGAAAAAGTCATTGAGACCCTGTTCACGCAGGTATTCAGGTTAGTTTTCATCAATCTGATGCAACTTTTATTATTTACAAGAAAAGAAAATGCAATTAAGAGTTTCAGATCAATTAACTCAATTTATAAAAAGACTAGCCTATTTTATACATTAAATAATGAAATAGATCACTAATTTCCTTTATTTCCAATTAGACCATGCATTTTATTCAGTTTTAATAGGTATATGTGCTTTTTTAAATAACATTCGTTTAACAAATATTTTAGCACATTGAAAGCAATTAAACTATCTTGTTTGATTAAAAAAATTTATGTAAAAGATCAGGATTTGATAGTGCGCCAAAAAAAGCACTCATCCAACACATGCATCGCTCTCATGCCACGTTTTCAAGGATAAATTTGCATCTGAGTGCTGCTTTGAAAAGAATAAAATAAATAAAAAGTACATTAAAACTACACACATAAAATAAAACATTCACAAAGGTGTATCTTATGGACCAACTGACGGGTGCTGCTTTTGGTTTTAAAAGAATCAAGCAGATTTTTAAAAATCTAATTTGCAGAAGAGAAATTACAAAAAATTTGCAAAACAAAAAGATTAAACATATCGGGACTGTTAAAAGAACATTCTACTTTATATATTCGGTTGACTCCAATACAACAGCTAAGATTATGAATGAATCTCTCCTGCATGCTTCAGCAGTGTGTCCCGCTGTTTATGAATGAGGCGGAGAGAATGCGCAGTTTAGTTTCACCTCAAGATATTGAAATTTATAAATTTTTATAAATGTAATAATTATATATATATATATATATATATATATATATATATATATATATATATATATATATATATATATATATATGGCTGATTCCATGAAAATGTCAACCTTATCATGAAAAAATAAACTTTTGACCAAAATAACAAAACCAACTTAAATTTGCTCATAAAGGTCTGTATTTTATTGTTATGATGCGCTCTTGCCGAATTTTTAAGGAAATTGCTTTGTTTATCCATGAAATATGAGGATAGTGCCAATTGGAAATTTCTGTTTCATCAAACCACATTGCATGCTTTCAAAAAAGAGGTTAAAGACAGACTTTTTCCATGTTTTATTTTAACAGTAAGCATTCTGCAGAAGGATTGGGGTCTGTAGTATAAATAATTACCCTCACTTTTTCATAACATCGCTGTCTTTTTAATTTATGAGCTACATATTTAAGACATCACGCAGCTTCGATCACGTGTCACGTCCGTAACGATTTAATGAAAAAGTTTATATTGTGTAATAAATATTAGCACAAATAAAATGAAACTATACATACAAAGCCAAAATATGTCCATGCTCATTATGATTAACAATTCACCTCAGGTCTTTGTTCTAAACAACCATAAGTTTGCGTTACGGACGTGATCATTTGAACTCCCTATTATAAGCAAATGACTATAGCGCATATTTGTTCATTATGATGCTGCATTACAACTGACTTACATTACATAATATCCATAATATGTTATATCAAGAACTGAACATTTCAGTTAAACAAACAACTTTAGTAACATTTCATAAATAAATGTTTAATAAAGAGTATATAACGATTTATAAATATGTTACATATTGCCATAATCTTGGCGCATAATCTTGGTGTTTTGGCGATGCAGCATAGCGGACCTTGTGTTGAAGCACTTCTTGTTTATTTGGTAGATAACTGACTATCAAATAATACATCCAATAATTAAGATACAATTTATAGCAAACGAAATTCATTTCAAGAAGATATTTTTTCCAAGAGAAATATGTGAAATGTATATAAATAATATATAAACTCTGCGTTTTTTTTTCCCGTTCCGTATAAAATAAGGTTTCGTTTGCCTGGCAGGGAAATATACATTTTAAATACATTAAATATAAAGGCTGGTTATTTTATATGTATGTAGCTGTGATTTTGTTCGACATCATTTTCTTGAGAAATTGCAAAGACAGCATTTATCCTGTCAAAAAGTGTTTCATCGGCACTATCATGATCGCGGCTACATTGTACGAAATCTTTACAAGGGGAAATCTGGTGCATAACTAAAAAATATAATAAAAGAAAAACAGGGGGTTCAACACAAATCATGTCGCGGATAAGTGCGAAAAAGCAAATGCAAACATTAAATAAAAGATTTCGTACCTGAACACTTCACGCAGAAGCGACCTGCGTAAGCCCCATGCAATCTCCCATACTGTTAAATCTGCTAATTATTTCTGCACACTTGCACGAGGCTCTCTCAGATTTGAGGCTCGCTTAATATCCTCTTAATATATCTTCAGTCCAGTGCTCATGCTACAATAACCTCCATGCATTTGGTCTTTTTTCCACTACTCAAAATGCGCACGATACACACACACACATTTAAAAGAGCGGTGTTTGTGGTTCATGCGCGGGTCACACTGCAGGCACATGCACAGGTTCCAGCGGAGTTTTCGTTTCATGCAAAGCATAATATGTTTTTATTTTATTTATTAAATAACTATTTATAAACATAAATTATTAAAGCGACACTTTATTTTCCAAGCACTTTATCCAAAATCTTCAGCACTTTTCAAAGATTTCCAGCACCCGGCAATTGCGCTTGAGTGCTTATTAAAATCATATTACAGACGGGAAAAAAAAAATAAAATCTTGATATTGATCTAAGCTTTAACCACATTATAGGAGTATATTTGTTAGAAAATCGATAGGATCAGCTGTAAATATTTCATTCAATATTTTTACACAATCGGTTATAAACTATAGCCTATAAAAGATAAACATTATATATCGTACACGACAATAACCAATGGCTCTTTTTTCTATTCTTGTTTAACATAGCCTACGCAAAACTTTTCTTCCTTTTCTTCTGTGGACTCTTTGCAACCTGACATGACTGCCGACGAGAAAACGAAAGCAAGCGCATAGAGTGGACAAATTAAACTATTTATTCCATCGACTAACACATTAACTAGAATTAACTTTGTAATCAAATATAATATTGCTATAACTGTAACACAACTAGATGTTGATACTATTCTCCACGCAGCACGGTCTTGCGCACTTACAATCCAGCAATGATTCAAGTTCGTCTGGAAACACTGACATCAGGAGCTCGATAAACATATTATAGCTGAATAGGTTTATTAGCAATTCTATATCATTCATAATAATAAAAAAGCACCATGTTAGCATGCAACATTGTTTCCGAATTGAGTTTTGAACATTTGAAATCGCGTTAACCTTTAACAACACATGCCCTAATGAATTAAATATAACAAGGTGATATCTATTTAAGTTTGATTAATTGTGCAACCTTACCATTCAGAAGTCTCAGAGGTCAAAGTTTGTTGGTTTACATGACCAACAGATATCCACAAATAGGTCTTTGTTAAAGTTTTGAAAGCATTTGTCTGATTTTCAGAACGTGTCAAGTGTCAATTTTAGAGCAGTCACGCCCGTAACAAAGAGCAGTCACGTCCGTAACGAAGAGAAGTCACGTCCGTAACGACAGTTTTTCCTCATTAAGACAAAAATGAAAAACTAAATGAAACAAATTATATATGTTCCATGCAGAGCCAACCCCTGTCCTTTTGACTGTTATAATATTTTTTGGCTTCTGCATTTTTATTCACAGAATTTCCACAAAGTATGTCAACTCACAAAAACGCATGTCTTTTTTTTTTGTCACGTCCGTAACGCATTCATTTTGCCGTCATTTTAAATATAAAACACATGAATAGACTGATATTTTTTTGATGGCTGAACTCCATGGTTAAGGGGTAAGAAAAATATAAACAGATATTTCAATATTCTGGTAACACATACTTTCTCTGAGTATATATGTTTCATTTTTTTACTCCAAATGTCACATCCATAACGCTGGAATCAGTAATATATATATATATTATAGGTGGGCATAGATTAATTTTTTTAATCTAGATTAATCTAGATTAATTTCAAAATTAATCTAGATTAATCTAGATTAAAATGGCTCATTTGAATTCTGCCGAAAGTATTCAGAATATGTGTGCTACCCAAATAATAAGTCTTTGAGAACGGGTTTCTCAAGCCGGGTGTCGCATTAGACCAGTGTCTCATCTCCAAAATGTTTCCAAAATGCATCACAAACTGCTTGAGAAACTGTTCTACTATAATAATTGGTGATGAAAATAAATGATGTTCAATAAGATGTGTTTACTTACTTGTGTTTACTAACTGTTTATTCAGTTAAACATGAATGTTGAACTGTAGGCCTACATAAGCTCCAAACAGCGAATTCTGATGAGCTTAATCAGACTAAAGTCAGCACTGAACTAAACAGAAATGGAATTAAGATGTTGAGTATGCAGATTTTAGTGGCATTATTGAAGTAAACACCGCGGTCTTTAGGACCTTTCGCCATATTTTCCGACAAGGTCCACACGCGGCTGTCAGAAAGGACGGCACACACACATACACAAACACACACACACACATCGCGAAATGCGGAAGTTTTTTTTTTCTTACCATTTGGCATGCGTTATTAAACTCCATAACTCTCTCACCTGTCCTTACTCCGTATTTGCGTCTATATTACCCCAGTTTGTCACGAAGGAATACATGAAAAGTGAAACTGCAGTTAGAGTCAGGCATCCTGCTGATTTGATTCAATAGAGCAGACGGCTCACCGGTCAGGTATACATCCGCGGTAATATATCAAGGTGAAAGTCATCATAGCTTGCGTAGAATAGACCCAGCTCCCAACCCAACTTTGAGAATAGATTAACGGCGATATTTTTTTTATCGCGCGATAAGAGTCTCGCATTAACGCAGCACGTTAACGCCGTTAACGGCCCAGCACTAATATATATATATATATATATATATATATATATATATATATATATATATATATATATATACATATATATATATATATATACACACACACACACACACACACACACACACATATATACACACAAAGGAATATCACATTATTCACCGTGATTAACATTTTGAGCAAAATAATCGTGATTATATTATATATTATATTAGATTATATTATATCTTATTAATAAAATATATATCTATATATCAAATGACTGAGTTGGTCTTTGAGAATGAAAATTAACCTGTTTGTTCCTGCAGATCTTCCTGTTTGACTGTGAATGTTTCTTCAATCTTCACATCTTCACGCTCCTCTTTAATAAACGCCATCTTTATAACAGTGTGGAGATCAGTCGCCTCAGCAGGAGTTTTTCTCTGTGTTTGGACACTTTATCCTGTTTAAAATGAACAAAACAATAAAAATGTTCAGTTTAAAATAAACAATGAACAGAAACAAAATAACTTCTCTTCAACACTTGCTTCAACAGTTTCTTTATATGAGAGTCAATAACAAGAAGAAATCAGGTAAAAGAGTAAGTCTGAGCAAGAAACAGTCAAATATGAGCTGATTAAAACTAGTAACGTTATTCCATTTCTTATATATAGTGATAAATACCTATAATGGACTGACATTATGCTATTTAAAAAATTTAATCTTCATTAAAACACTTACACACATTTCTGTTACTTTATTCAAACAATAGCCCTCATTACTGTGAGTAAAATAGAACCATGTTGTACAAAGGGATAAAATAATATTGTCAACAGCAGGTACATCATTTAGCATCAGATGAAAACCCTGAAACTTTAATCAATCGGCTTATATTCATGGAAAAGCTGTAAAACAAACCTTTCTCCAGTTGAACCGCAGCATATATCTATGGAACCGCAGCGCGGGAGCGGCGCAGCCTAATGACGTCACACACTACGGCAAAATAAAAGTTTTCTTTTTCTTCTAGTGTTTTATGGCGGTTTGGCAAACCAACGTATAGGTGCATTACCGCCACCTACTGATCTGGAGTGTGAAGAGTGCATGATTTAGGTTGAAAGAAAAAACTTAAGCTTAAAGTTAATAAATAAATAAATAAATAAATAAATAAATATATATATATATATATATATATATATATATATATATATATATATATATATATATATATATATATATATATATACATACAAAAAATCCTAATAATAATAATAAATAAAATTATATAAATTAATTAAATTAATAATAATAATAATATTAATAATAAATAAATTGTTCTAAATTCTATGCATTACTCCTATGTTTCCCAAATATTTTATTAACATTTCTTGGATTCTTGATTGCTTAATCCCATTTCCGAGCAAGACTTTTAAAGAAATTACCTCACCTTCCAGCTGCCCTAGTTCATGTCTTAACTCAAACCTCTCTCTTTCATAAGCAGGACATTCTAAAATTATATGATTAACTGTTTCCAATTCTCCACAATTATCACACTTCCCTGATTCATGCTTTCCTATTTTAAACAGGCTGTAATTTAATGATGTATGACCAATCCTTAATCTTGTAATGATGACATCTTTCTTCCTGTATCCGTATCTTTTCCTCTCATTTCCAACAAATTCCTGAATCTGGTACAATTTCATTGCTCCATCCCTTTTGCCACTTATTGTATATTTCAACTGCAATCATTCTTTTAAACTCTGTTTTACTTAAGGCGAATTTAATTTCTATTTGTAAATTATTTAAGGCTTTCTTTGCTAGCAAATCAGCTTCCTCATTCCCGTCTACACCCACCTGTGCCGGTACCCATAGAAATGAAACCATTATTCTTAATTGTCTAATTCTAAATAGACTTTGTAAAATTTCATAAACTAAATCTTGTCGAGCTTCAGATTTGGCACTTTTAAAGCTATTAAGTGCAGCCATTGAGTCTGTGCAAATTACTGCTTGTTCTGGTTGAACTTCTTCCATCCATTGCAATGCAATAATAATAGCTAACAATTCTGATGTAAACACTGACACATGATCTGATAATCTCTTTGCAATTTTTATGTTAAATTGTGGAATATATACAGCAGCAGTTCTCCCACACTTTGGCTCCTTAGACCCGTCTGTAAAAATCTTTAATACAGAATCATATTGTTGACGCATATATTCTTGTACAATTAAATTAGTTGGAATAATTATCTCCTTGGTTTGAATTCTTTCATGAATTTGCAGATCTACTAATGGCATAGGAAATAACCATGAGGGAATTATTGGAATAACAACTGAAGGAGCAACTTCCAGATCTTTCCATTCTAAACTGTTTATCTCCTTCCTTACCACCCAACCAAAACTATTCATTTCTTTGTACTCATACTCCCAACAATCTTTTAAAAGACATCTAACTGGATGGTTTTCCAGGTGTCCTTTAATTCCTATCCAATATCTCATTCTCAGCTGTGACATTCGATGTTCTAACGGCATCTCTCCCATTTCAACTTGTAATGATGCTACTGGAGAAGATCTAAAAGCACCACAGCAAATTCTCAAAGCTTGATTTTGTATGACCTCTATCTTTTTAAGTAATGTTTTATTGGTAGAACTATAAGCCAAACACCCGTAATCAATATTTGCCCTTATCACAGCATTATAAATTCTTTTTAGTGCTATACTACTGGCTCCCCACTCAACTCCAGCCAAACACCTTAAAACATTTATTCCTTTTTACATTTTTGAATTAATTTCTCAATATGAATTTTAAATGTTAATTTATTATCCATCCATAAACCTAAAAATCTGATTACACTTACTTGTTCTAGCAAAGTTCCATACATTTTGATGTTTAATACTGGATTGTTTTTCTTTTTCGAGAAGCATATTACTTGCGTTTTTGCCACAGAAAATCGAAAACCCCACTTATTAGCCCAACTCTCAACTTCATTCACTGCTATTTGCATTTTATTTTCTACAAATGAAACATTTCGTCCCCTTTTCCATATCGCTCCATCATCCGCATACAATGATCTTCCTATTCCTGCTTCGATATTTTGAAAGATGTCATTTATCATTAGATTGAATAGAATTGGGCTACTCACACTTCCCTGGGGTGTACCATTCTCAATTGGAAGAATCTTAGAAAATGCAGTCCCTACTCTTACTTGAATCGTTCTACCAAATAAAAAACTCAGAATCCAATTATACATTCTTCCATTTATTCCCATATTTTCCAATTTTAAAAGAAGACCTTCTTTCCACAGCATATCATAGGCTTTTTCCACATCGAAAAACACTCCCACTAGTACCTCTTTCCCAATTTGAGCCTTTCGAGTTCGTATGCGTACCGAACCAAAAGCCTTGTACCGAACGGTTCGATACGAATACGCGTATCGTTACACCCTTAATATATATATATATATATATATATATATATATATATATATTAGTGCTTGGGAAGATAGTGTATATATATGTGGGCGTGTGGGCAGCTTTCGTCATTGTTTGTAATAATGGCAGACACGGGAAGAGCCGGTGTGACGCATGCTCTACCGGGAGATTTCTATGGATTACCTGGCAAGACGACATTTGTGGGTGTGGTCGCATTAAAATAAATGAACTCAGACTAAGAAACTAGACCTAGTGTTGGTTTCATACTGATTATTTTATCAAACAATGTTTCTTTTCAACATGCACTCGCTGCATTTAAAAGTTGACACTTCAAGCTGTCTATAGATATATGTCTCATGTCTGTGTGTTGTTTTCGTAGAGTCTCAGTGCATTTTAGTGACGCATTTCTAAAAACAGTTCGCGGAGAGAGAAAAGAAAGAATGCCTACACTGTTTGTTTTCCTTATTTTGCAAAAGCGTACACTTTTGTTGTTATTGTGAGGTGTACACAAAAAGTAGACACCTAACAAATTTGATTGATGTATTTGTATGATCAAAACTGAAAGTGTAATTTCAGTTTTTTTCTGCGTTATCAGGAGAAGACGCCTCAAAACGTGTATACCAGGGGTCATCAACTATATTTGTCAGAGGGCCAGAATTTTACGAGGGCCGGACCCCCAAGAAGAAAATCAAATAAAAATCTCATTTTGGCTTAACATTATGTTTAATGCTTATACTTTTTAATTCTTATACTTTTGCTATTTTTTTTTTTTTCCGATATTTCGATTTGATTTGCGATTTAATTTTGTAGTCAAGTGAATAATTCAATAATCTGTATTTTAGCTTCTTACTGCTTAATAGCAGTGAGTGTTAGTTAAAAAAGGAGCTTAAAAGATATTAACTTATATTAGCAAACATCTCTGAAATTGTACTTATATGTGTGTGTGTGTGTGTGTGTAATGAAAGATAATAAATGTGTATATTAAAAGTATATTTTCATTTGTTTATTATAAATTTTCATTATTTTTTATAAAACTGTAATATTAAACTTACAGTTAAAATGCACATTTGTAAACAAACAGTTAAAATAGTAAAATAGTGTGATAAGCAACCTGACAAAATAGTTTAAAATATATTTTGGTACATCAAAAAGTGTGTTTATGATAACCATCTGACAAGATAATGCAGCAAAAATTTGTTCTTAAAATGTCACTAAAATTGAATACTTATACCTCATAATTAAATAGAAAATCAGGCGAATAACTGCAAAAATAACCCATTCAAAAAGCTGGCTACAGGCCTAACAATGTAATGGTAAAATAATGTTTATTAACTGATAAAGAGAAAGTTTAATAAAGACTTCTGTTTATTTTAGCTGTAGTGCAAATTAAACATGTCTTATGAGTATTAATATAAGATGGAGCAGAGGCTGTAGTTTTTCTGACAAACTGTTTCAACCGAAATTGCACATGTTACTCTGAGAGATCAGGAGAACTGTAAGGCAGGGATCATATACTTTTGCATTTAGCTGTTTATTCTGCGTTAAAGCGGGGAAAACACGAGCATTAACGCCATTATCATGATGGACTCATTCAGTAGCGAACTCGAGTTTATGTGACTTACACTTTTCGTTGAAAAAGCTCTTTATGTCCTTTGCTGCCTTTTAGCAAGACGCTCCTCATGCCGCCGTTCGTGCTTTCCTGTTTGTTATTGTGGGCGCTTTGCATAGTTCAGTTGCGCAATTCTGATTGGGCAGTACGAAAGTGTGCTCACTCGATTGGCTAGTAAAGCCTGGTTTATACTTCTGCATCAAGTGATCGCCGTAACCCACGGCGCAAGCCTCGCGCGTAGCCGTGCATTTATACTTCTGCGCACTGTTTCTGTTTCTCTGCAATACACTTCCGAAACACTAGCTGGCAGTAGGTGTTTTTGTTTCTCTGTGTCGAGTTTCTTCGCTGGTTTTTTGTTTTTCCTGAACACTTCCTTAATGTACAAGTGGCTCAAACTCGCTCATTTTGAGGCGGGAACCGTCGGACGTGGAACAACTTTAATCATAAGATAAACACAAAACTACAGTCTCCATCCGGAGCTCCTTCACGGGACTCCACACTTGTAAACACTCGCTGCATCGGGCGCGCGGCTCTCACCTCTGCCCACACTCGTCAGCGCAACCAAGCCGACCAATCACAGAGCTTGCGCTACGCGTACGCGTTACATTTTTTGAGAGGTGCACGTCAACGTAGGCTGCGCTGTAGCATACGCGTGCGCTTGACGCAGAAGTATAAATCGGCCTTAAGACTGTCACACACAGACGACTGTCACACACACACACACACACACACACAGACAGACAGACGGCAGTCATGCATTTGCTCTGAGCGTGGGAAGTTAAATAATATACATGTCATATCGCAGCCTTTTGCGATTAGCTAATCGCAACGTTCCTAATCGCAATTGCGATTTGATTTTGATTAATTGCACACCCCTAGTGTGGACCACTATTTTCTTTTAGATCCTCATAATTTTGGAATCCAGTCGCGGGCCGGATTGATGGGCTCAGCGGGCTCGGCCCGCGGGCCGCCAGTTGATGATCACTGGTGTATACGCTTGGTATATTAACCCTGAGGGTTAGTATACCAAGGTGGTATAGGGCATACATGCATACTTTTTATTATACCCAGATTAATATCCAAATTCTTCAAATGAGTTTTTTATTTAAATTCCAAAAGGACTTATGTATCTGAGTCTGGCTTCGTATAGGTGATGATATTGAGGGTGGAAAATGGTAGAATATGCTGGATTTTCTTTGTTAGCTTTTAGTTTGGATGAAAGTCTTCTTAAAATAAACCAAATGCCTGTGTACCTTTGACTACAAGTAGATGTATGCAATCAAAAGAAACACAAATAACATCTTAATCAGATTTAAGAGGAGCAAATAGTGAGAAAATTAGAGTTTCCCTTCAAGGAAACTTCAACACTGCATCCAACCAGAACGCTAGGGGAACACCTCTTTTATACGCCGAAGTTAACGTCAGACCAGTAAGTATAAAAGCCTGCACTGAACACTCAGTTGTAACCAGAGGTGGCTATTAACAAATTACATTTACTTCGTTACATTTACTTGAGTAAAATTGTTGGGTAACGTGTACTTTTTGAGTACATTTAAAAATGTGTACTTTTACTCTTACTCAAGTAAATTATTAAAGAAAAATCATAATTTTTTACTTCACTACATTCATGCAGTACAGAATGTGGTCAGACAGAAAGAGGTGCAGTCTTGGGTTAAGACAAATATATCCACATGTTTACAGCAGCATTGAGGATTAAACAAATAGTAGCGATGTCACCATGCAAAATTATGTGACCAGTCCATCAGACGGCTTAGAGTCCAGTCCTTGGTAACAGCCAAAGGTTTTGAGTGTGACTACAACCAGCAGAAGCTACAGTCTGCCTTCTTGACTGAACTGATCGGCCGCTCTTTTTATTACATGTCTGACTCTGCCTGTCCTTAGAAGGAATGATTAGGCTTCGGTTCGGTGAGACTGCTGGCAGAAAGTTGCCTCCCACGCTTGACACGACAGCAGGAGCTCCAGTCCTCGTTAGTATAGTGGACAGTATCTCCGCCTGTCACGCGAAGGCCAGTCGCACGTAGGTGTAGAGGGCTGTCTAGCCAATAGGAACGAAGGTAGGCGGGACAAGTAAAATACACAAAATTATGGGTTCGAATCCCGTCTCGACCACAAATAATATAAAACGAATTTGTATTTGCTTTTAATCTAGACACACTTTAAGTACAATTAACATAAAATAAATGATCATTTTGCATAAAGATATAATAAATTTTGCAACAATTGTGTTTGTGTCATTATTTTATCACATAAATGAATGAATGATAACAAGAATTTATTTATTCGTTCATTTACTGTGTAGGATTTACGAAACGTGATCTAAATATGCATTTGGAATATAACATATAGGGTATATTTGATTCAGTTTAATACTGTTCATTGCTTTGACAATATGCTGTTAAAAGCACTCTATAAATAAAAAAGTGATTGCTTGATTGATCTTTAATATAGAAAATGTGAATGTGAAAAACTGAAAGGAACATTCTGAACATATTTTATACTTTTATTTTTTAAGAGATATTCTTTTTATATTTGTACAACTGTGTACAGAAAACCCAGAAATAAATATTGGATGGTGTTTCTGTGTGGAGTTTGCATGTTCTCCCCATGTTCGCGTGGGTTTCCTCCGGGTGCTCCAGTTTCCCCCACAGTCCAAAGACATATGGTATAGGTGAATTGGGTAAGATAAATTGTCTGTAGTGTATGTGTATGAATGTTTCCCAGAGATGGGTTGCAGCTGGAAGGGCATCCGCTGTGTAAAACATATGATGGATAAGTTGGCGGTTCATTCCACTGTGACGACCCCAGATTAATAAAGGGACTAAGCTGAAAAGAAAATGAATGAATATATATATATATATATATAGTGCTCAGTATAAGTGAGTTCACCCTTTGCAGATCACTCTTTTAAATCAACATTTTCTCTAAAAAAAAAACTAAAAATCACAGTCCAAAAAATTTGTACAGCCAAATTAAAATATGGCGGAAAAATATTAGATACAATTTTAATAATAATAATTTTAATCAAGAAACAGAGAAAATATGGATATAAAAATTGAGTTGAAATTGTGTGTGTGTGTTATACTTGTTGTTTTTCATATCACTAATCAGTGTATACAATACATAGAAAATACAACCAGTAGAAACCCAAAATATTCTCATTATATATAGCACAATAACAACATATTATATAATACTGAAACATGTAATTGTTACAGTACAGAAACATTAATAATAAAAGTAAATATATAGAATGAAATTTAAAATTAAATAATTATGTAATTATATACTAATTAATAATTAAAATAATTATAATTTTTACAAATAAAAAAAAATAATGCAAGTAAATCTTATCTCAGATATCTAGTTGGTCCTTTGAAGCACACTTTAATCTTGCCTGGGAAGAACACTTTCCCTTTTATCTTGCTTTGCTGTACACAAAAAGCAATTATTGTTAATGATGTGGTGCATTATTAAAACAAATGTATATTGAGATCTAAATGATTTTATTTTTTTTATAAAACAATTAATATAACTGTTTAATCTGAAATAATGTAATTATTATTTTTTTATTATATCAATAAATACATTTATCTAAATTTAATAAATTAATTAATAAAAATAATAATTAGTTTAATAAATAAAATAAATCAATATGTAATTCAATTCAATAAAATTTCAACATTTATTACTATTTTACAATATTAAATTTTGTACTCTATTAATAATCTGTTTTTATAATAAATATAATACAACTAAACTGAACACTCTTTTGCCATCTTTTATTTTTAGTAATTTATAATTGTGTGTGTGTGTGTGTGTGTGTGTGTGTGTGTGTGTGTGTTTGTGTTTGGGGGGGATATAGGGTGTAGTTACCTTCTGTGGTTTCTTCTGCTGGTCCAGTGAGGCTGACGTAGCACTTCCTTCTTTCCTTCCCTTCTTTTGGGCAATTTCTTTTAAAGATTTTCTGTGTTCTTCACCAAGTCTTTCTATGCAGCATCCTAAATGCAAAATATTTTGTTAACTTCATGTGTAAGTTTCCAAATGACACATTTTCAGCAATACATGATCCTTAAAGTCATCCTGAACTCAAGGTTTCAATTGTATACCATACAGTGATGCATTTTCAAGACCGAATGCTCAATAAGAAACATGATGCGCACAAAGTTGATTAGAAATACAGTGTAGACAGCTGTAATATATTTTCTATTCAATCTGCAATTCATTTGTTACAAAATTTCATGAAATGTACATTTCTGAGTGACCTGAATTCAGTAGGTACATTAAATAAAACAGTAAAATTAGAATAGGAACAAAACAAAATAACTCTATATCAAATAACATACATCATATTTGGCAGATACTTTTATCCAAAGGACTAAGATTGTCTTTAATCTATACATTTATTAGTATGTGAGCCCTGGAACACTATTGGCATTGCTAATGCATTGCTTTACTAAATGAGCTATAAGAATGTAACATACACTGATCTATTTGGCACACAACGTAACAGTGTTTACTCACAAGCAGTGGCACTCCAAGAAGAAGAAACTGCTCCATTAGTTCTGCAAATTCCTCCGTAATATGTACTCTGGAATAGAGTGTATTTCTTTCGTTTCTTGACTTAAGAGTAACTGGTGTCACATTCCAGGTCCATCACAATCTGAGGTAGGAAGACAGCATTGTAGAGTGTGTAAATATGAATTTAAATCACAGAATTAATCGACCTTTGACATAAAATAAATTTATTGAACTGAACTTGCCTTGTGTTAAGTTCCTCAGTCTAGTTCACTTCCTTTTGATCCCATACTTTTGCTTCATTTGCAAGATAATTGATGAGCTCACCACTGAAATCCTTTCATTTTTTAAATTTGTTTTGAAGACATTCCAACAAGGTATCCTGTAGGCAAATTTACACTTTCTTTCAAAACAAAATTTTCTCTGCAAGACTTTTTAATAAGCAATGAGCTTAATATTCTCACTGTATTAAAACTGCACCAATAAGTAATAGAATATTTTTGTGATACATATATTATTTCAGCACCCAACAACCAAGTCTGAAATATGCATGTTATAAAATACAATACTTTACCAGGTGTGCTTGTTGATGTCAAATTATGGATGTGGCATGACTCATGAGTCCTTCTTTAAGCTGGGATCCTTCCTCTTTAAAGCTACTTGTGTCCTGCAGGCCAAGGTTGGGAACTTAATATGGGTTCCAAGACTCTTTTCTGTAATCATGAATACAATGTTAATGTCTTTTATAATATTCATTTAATTTTAGTTACCACAATACAGTTTGTTTGGATTTTAAAACAATGATACATACCGAGCACAAGATTTATGATGCAGTTCAGTTTCCAGGCTGTTTGAAGACAAATAAGATATATATTAAAATATGAATTTTAAATATATATATTTAACAAGGTTCAATATTTCAAAATACATTTAGCCTGCATTTTTATGTCCTTCATAAATAACACCTGATCTTTCATCTATGGATTATTAAAATATGTTTTGGCTTTAAAAGGTTTCAATAATTCAATAATATATTAGCAATCATCATCACATTCTACATGCACATCATTCGCATCAATCTACATTGTAAAAGCGCTATAGAAATAAAGATGAATTGATCTGAATTGAATCGTCACGAATTCAGCGCGTGCACGGTGCGGTTACGAGCGCTGGACTGCTACCTTGCGGTTTTAATGCAGACTAGCCCGAATGTCTCAACAGTGGGCAGTAGTGTCCACTACTTTGCAGAGTTTAGCTCAAACCCTGATAAAACACACACGAACAAGCTAGAAGTGAGCGTTTGTTCAGTGTTGGAGCAAAGACTTGCGGGGAAAAAAGCGGAAATCGGCTCATATCAAATTTCCGTTAAAACAATGTGCACGCGCTTATTCACGCTCCCTCTCGAAGCTCGCCTTCAAATAACACGGTTGTGTTATTGTTATTGGTAGTTTAATTAATATTGACAAACAAATAAAGCGAGATTGTAACTTATTTCTAATACAAAGCAGAGCAAATTCAACTTAACGCAGATTTCTGAACCCAAGGGTGACGATCGAGGTCATCAGTAAAGCACAGTATTTATCCATATAAACGTTACTCCCAACCCCCTATATTCAGTCTGTATCACCATTTAAGAAGGGATTTTCTATCAAATAGAAACAATAACGTTACCTCATAATCGAAATATTTCATTATTATAATATTTTAAAATTAATAACGTACCTGAATGATGAAGCTGAAATATTGGACTTCTCCTATTCAAAAATTAACCGTCACTCTCGACTCGAGGCTCTTCATCACCACCAGTCCACCAATAGGAATGACGACACCAGAGGGCTTTTTATGATTATTACACAGCAACATCCTCAGAGTAAAATTTACTCAGTTCAGAGAACATTTGGTCCCTCTCTAAATTGAGTAAAATTTACTCAGCAGCAGAGTTAAAGTTAATGAGACGATAAAGGGGTTAATTAAGTGATGATTGAGCACTGATGATGAACACCTGCTGTTAACAAGCAGAAACAGAGAAGAGAAACATAAAACTACAACTGACTTCAGTCACAGTCGTAGATGAAATAAACTGAAACAAAACACATCAAATCTCTCAAAATTTCAGCAGAGGATCATTAAGCAACTCCACAAACAGCAGCTTTACTTATTAACAACCTGTTTGGCCTTACTTCTGCCACACTCTACAAAATTCCATATAGTGATATTATTAAGAACTAAGTCATTTTTTACAATAACAATAAAAAACTCCACTTTTTGTGTTTTAAGCTGTCACCATTGAGGAGAACAGTAGTTGCTTTGCTTGGGCTCTGACTCGATTTCTAATGTTAGTTTCTCTTTGTTTGCCTGATAGTGTATTGTGGCAAATATTGAATAAAGAGAGTAATTGTGCTCTGGATGATTGATTCTGTGGTGATTTAGTCACTGGTCAAATCAGTAAAATTGGTTTCGACCTATTAAGTCTGAATAGTGTTTTATCACAAAAGTAGCACTGTATCAAGAAAATAGAACTCAGTAATACTTTTATCAGCTCATAAAACACATTGAACATCTGAAACACTCAAAACACACAGACATAAAGAATCAGCGTATGCTTCTCAACTATGGTGAGTTTTTTTTTTTCCTACAGTGCATGCTGGGAACTATGGATGAATGTTAGCAGACACTGCAGCCAAAATAATACAAAATCTCTAACCACTGTTGAGATAGAGACGCTGATTATTGATGTTTGTGTCTCTAAAGTGATTCAGATGCTCAATGTGTTTTAAAAATATATAAAACCACAGCTGAGGTCCATTCACTTGAAAAACACTGAATTTTGAACTGAATGATAAACTATCATTTAAACATCATTTACAAAGTCTAACATAAGCTCTTATATAGTAACTCTTATCAAGAGTAAAAATCAATACAAGATCAGTCAACCTGATCATAATTGCTCGCTTTATACTTGTCATAGCAAGCTAAGAAAAGTCAACATCAAAAATCGAGTCAAAGAGCCCAAGTAAATCTACCACTTTTCTCCATGATGGTGACATCGGGGGGAAAAACATGTTGTTGTTTTTTTGTAAATTGTAAATTAATAAATCTCATATGGACTTCTGTGAACATCTGGCAGAAATAAAGTCAATCAGGTAATCAATGAGCAAAGCTGCTGCTGCTTCTCTTCTCTGTTTCTGCTTATTAACAGCAGGTGTTCATCATCAGTGCTCAATCATCACTTAATTAACCCCTTTATCGTCTCATTAACTTTAACTCTGCTGTTGAGTAAATTTTACTCAATTTAGAGAGGGACCAAATGTTCTCTGAACTGAGTAAATTTTACTCTGAGGATTTTGCTGTGTAGTTTTAAATAAATTATTAAACCATAACAACATGGTACTGCACAGTCTAAATAAACTAGTTATTTTATTTATTTCACAAAATAATTTGTCAAAAATGTTAAATATTAAGTATATATAAAATGCTAATGTACAAACCTGCATGAAAAAAAAAATCCATCATACTGTACATTGATTAGGTTTTTGACCACAGCAATCATTTTATTAGGTTTGAAATCATTGTCATCTCTTTGTTATAGCTTATAATTATTTTATAATCTTTAATAATTATCTTATGAATCAAAAATTATAGAACCATTTTAATCAAAAAGGTTCTTTGCACTCAAAGGGTTCTAAATAGAACCATTTTTAGGATAAAAGGTTCTATTTGCCAAGTATAGAACCCCAGGGTTCTATATAGAACCTCAAGGAACCTTTTTTTTTTAGGTGTACGGAAACCTACGAGAGCACTGGACGCAGGTAACCTTTTTGTTTGGGTGTCTGTTGACAATCGTTCGGCTGGCAGCAGTTGCTGCTATCGTTTACTCGCCAAAAGAAGAACGCTGTTTCTGCTCGGTTTTGAACCGAGGACCTTTCGCGTGTTAGGAGAACGTGATGACCACTACACTACAGAAACCCCACCCGTGCTTTACGCAGGGAAGTTTGGCCTGCAAGGATAACACAAGGTGTACGCGTTTGTCAATCAAGCGGACAAAGCCTCCTCAGTGTGACAAGCTCCCTGCAGGTTTTAGCATACACGCCGTTTGCCTAGCTCGGAGCAATGACTTTGTAGCGTGAACCATCCAGTGAGCAGAGAGCCACTTCAGAATGTGCATGAAAGCAAATCTGCATGTTTCCACCCAGTTTCTAACAGGAGACCTTCCGCTTGTAAAGCCATCGTGACAACCAAAGGAGCCTCCGGTCAGGCTGTGAGCACCGTCTTGTGGTGCCGTCGCAGAGAGGCTGTAAGTCACTCACCACTATTTTTTTATTCAATGTTCCACGCTGGTGGAATCATCTTCCCATTCCCACTCGGATTACGGAGACACTGGTATCCTTCAAACGACAGCTAAAACCCATCTCTTCCGAGTACACCCGAACCCCTCTGAATATCCCTCTCTCTAAAGAAAACAAAGCTCCTACTCTAGCACAAACAAGTTACTTGGAATAAATAGCCCTTCACGTATTTCCTTGCATTTCCTTGTCCTATTGAACCGCTGAATACCTGCTCCATCGTAGTGCGCTTTGGACATAAAGTGTCCGCTAAATGTGTGCTTCCGCCCAGATTCGAACAGGGGACCTTTCGCGTGTAAAGCAAACGTGATAACCACTACACTACGGAAACTGATATGAGAATATTGCTTCAAGTTTTTATAGTATTTTTTATAGAGCTGTCTTGTACGGTCTGCACCGTGGAGGGCCAGCAAACGCACTGGCCACCTGCTCGTGCACAACACAAAGCTAAAATAAATCAGATTCTATGCAAGTTTGTGACACCACCGGGGCAAGTAAACACTGAGTTGAATTCAAATTTCTAGCCTCACACCGCTTTGCAGAAAGGATGTTTTCAGTGAACGTCAGTGCTCAACAGAAGCCTGATTTGACAATTGGCATAAAAGCCAGAGGTTGTTTCCGACCAGTTTCGAACTGGGGACCTTTCGCGTGTGAGGCGAACGTGATAACCACTACACTACGGAAACCTACGAGAATTCAGGACGCAGGTAACCTTTTTGCTTGGGTGTCTGTTGACAATCATTCGGCTGGCAGCAGTTGCTGCTATCGTTAGAACGCTGTTTCTGCTCGGTTTCGAACCGAGGACCTTTCGCGTGTTAGGCGAACGTGATGACCACTACACTACAGAAACCCCACCCGTGCTTTCAGCAGGGAAGTTTGGCCTGCAAGGATAACACAAGGTGTACGCGTTTGTCAATTAAGCGGACAAAGCCTCCTCAGTGCGACAAGCTCCCTGCAGGTTTTAGCATACACGCCGTTTGTTTAGCTCGGAGCAATGACTTTGTAGCGTGAACCATCCAGTGAGCAGAGAGCCACTTCAGAATGTGCATGAAAGCAAGTCTGCATGTTTCCACCCAGTTTTTAACAGGAGACCTTCCGCTTGTAAAGCCATCGTGACAACCAAAGGAGCCTCCGGTCAGGCTGTGAGCACCGTCTTGTGGTGCCGTCGCAGAGAGGCTGTAAGTCACTCACCACTATGTTTTTATTCAATGTTCCACGCTGGTGGAATCATCTTCCCATTCCCACTCGGATTACGGAGACACTGGTATCCTTCAAACGACAGCTAAAACCCATCTCTTCCGAGTACACCCGAACCCCTCTGAATATCCCTCTCTCTAAAGAAAACAAAGCTCCTACTCTAGCACAAACAAGTTACTTGGAATAAATAGCCCTTCACGTATTTCCTTGCATTTCCTTGTCCTATTGAACCGCTGAATACCTGCTTCATCGTAGTGCGCTTTGGACATAAAGTGTCCGCTAAATGTGTGCTTCCGCCCAGGGGACCTTTCGCGTGTAAAGCACACGTGATAAGCACTACACTACGGAAACTGATATGAGAGTGTTGCTTCAAGTTTTTACAGTATTTTTTATAGAGCTGTCTTGTACGGTCTGCACCGTGGAGGGCCAGCAAACGCACTGGCCACCTGCTCGTGCACAACACAAAGCTAAAAGAAATCAGATTCTATGCAAGTTTGTGACACCACCAGGGCAAGTAAACACTGAGTTGAATTCAAATTTCTAGCCTCACACCGCTTTGCAGAAAGGATGTTTTCAGTGAACGTCAGTGCTCAACAGAAGCCTGATTTGACAATTGGCATGAAAGCCAGAGGTTGTTTCCGCCCAGTTTCGAACTGGGGACCTTTCGCGTGTGAGGCGAACGTGATAACCACTACACTACGGAAACCTACGAGAGTTCAGGACGCAGGTAACCTTTTTGTTTGGGTGTCTGTTGACAATCATTCGGCTGGCAGCAGTTGCTGCTATCGTTTACTCGCCAAAAGAAGAACGCTGTTTCTGCTCGGTTTCGAACCAAGGACCTTTCGCTTGTTAGGCGAACGTGATGACCACTACACTACAGAAACCCCACCCGTGCTTTCAGCAGGGAAGTTTGGCCTGCAAGGATAACACAAGGTGTACGCGTTTGTCAATCAAGCGGACAAAGCCTCCTCAGTGTGACAAGCTCCCTGCAGGTTTTAGCATACACGCCGTTTGCCTAGCTCGGAGCAATGACTTTGTAGCGTGAACCATCCAGTGAGCAGAGAGCCACTTCAGAATGTGGATGAAAGCAAATCTGCATGTTTCCACCCAGTTTCTAACAGGAGACCTTCCGCTTGTAAAGCCATCGTGACAACCAAAGGAGCCTCCGGTCAGGCTGTGAGCACCGTCTTGTGGTGCCGTCGCAGAGAGGCTGTAAGTCACTCACCACTATGTTTTTATTCAATGTTCCACGCTGGTGAAATCATCTTCCCATTCCCACTCGGATTACGGATACACTGGTATCCTTCAAACGACAGCTAAAACCCATCTCTTCCGAGTACACCCGAACCCCGGTGAATATCCCTCTCTCTAAAGAAAACAAAGCTCCTACTCTAGCACAAACAAGTTACTTGGAATAAATAGCCCTTCACGTATTTCCTTGCATTTCCTTGTCCTATTGAACCGCTGAATACCTGCTCCATCGTAGTGCGCTTTGGACATAAAGTGTCCGCTAAATGTGTGCTTCCGCCCAGTTTCGAACTGGGGACCTTTCGCGCGGCAGCCGCCAATAGTTAAGCTTAACTTTCCTTAACTTTTCCCATTCATTCTCTATGGTAGTGGTTAACACTACCGATGCAATATACTTTTTCCCACGCGTAGATTTTTGGCGCTGTTTCATCATTTCCGTGGCGGGGAATTTAAAAAGCCCAGTGTTGATGATAGGAAAGGTATGTTTACTCAATTGTCAGATTAAAAAAAAAAAGTTTTGTGTTGTAGAACAAATAATTACTGTCTAAACCATCTTAACACAAACTTTGCATATGGTGTTTGCTGTTTTAACTAACGTGATCAAACAGAAAAGGTAAATATATAAGTATAAATATTGTATAATATATAAATAATATTGCGTAATGAAAACATAGATTATTAAACAATAATATAATGTGAAATGGGATATTGATTAATATTAAATGTTGAAATATAATGGAAATTTATTTGCATATAAATAAATGATTTGTTTTCAAGGAATTTTGCTAAATACATTTATTTATTGATACATTTAGATTAATTCATTTATTGATCATTTCATTGATACATTCATTCATTATTTATTTATTATCTATTACAATCATTATATAAAAATAGTTGCATTAATTGTTAATTTAAAAACTTTTAAACTACAGCTGTTATTTTGTTTGTAAAGGTTAATGTTTCAATGTTATTTTCTTATTGCGTACTTAAAATGTTTATAATCGAATAAATACTAAATTAAAATATATATTGTATGTTAACAGTGCAGTAGGATGTAGTACATGTAATTAATAGCCTATATCATACACACACACACACACACACACACACACACACAGATATTCAGTATTTGAAGTTGATCCAAACCTTTAATCTAAACATTTTAAGACAATTTTGAAAAACGTTTTTAGGGTCATTATCACTATAAAGTGCCTTTGAGACATCAAAATTTTAAAAAAAAAAGTTAGATTTTTTTATTTAACCACATGTTGTATTAATAAGACCTTATAGCTGTATGAAATGAATGTTGGTCAAACTCCTGCACTTTTTACAAATAACCTGCAAGCAGAAAAACAGGAAACAAACCTCAAACTGTGTCAATAATTTGTTAATTTTCATAAAAGCTGAACATCACGGAGGAAAACAAAATGACAGGGTGGACATTAGCATGACAGGTGGACAAAGGCTTTATTTAGTGAACTAAATATGGAGGAACATTTGAAAAACAGCAGATACAACAAGAAATATTAAAGGGTTCATATAAAAGGGTTGTAAAAGTTTTCAAGAATTCAACTTCTGTTTTCACTAATACTGCAAACCACTGGGCCACCATGCCGCCTCTTCTGTTATCAATTAGGTTTTATCAATATGCAAATTAATGGAAAATAAACAATTATTGTCCTTCAAATTAAACTAAATTTGCTAATGAATGTAAATCTTTATATTGTACATTGTATTGGAGGAGTAAAGGGAATTTTGGAAACGACTCAAGTTAAACACCTTAATAATACTGTTTTATTTTTCAGAATAAAGTAAATAATTAATTACAGATGTTCACATAAATGTAGAAATACTTAGTGTTGTAGTTTTATTTCAAACAGTCAATGAGCTCCATTATATGGACTTAAAAAGGATATCCTTTACAGACTGAGACAGATATGCCAAAAGGTTTGTGTTGTCCACTCATGTATTGCATCTACTGGTGTAGTGTGTGTGTGTGTGTGTGTGTGTGTGTATAAGTGTTGTAACATAAAAACATTCACTAATTAACAATAAAATATTAAATAAATAAAGAGTCAATAACAATGCATATGTCCACCCTGTCAAGGAAGGATTTGTGACAGGGACAATGACAGGGAGGACATTTTTGGCTAAAGAGACCATTTATTCAACACATGCTGTACCTGCAGCTGGTGAAGTGTTTCCCTATTGAAGCTCTTTGTACAGTTTAAAAGCTTTATTTTTAATTTCTGATTTTTGTTTTATATTAATTAATATTTGACTATGACAGGGTGGACATGTTAAGCTTGACAACATTCACTTTCAAACACAATATGAGGAAAAATAAGTGTAGATATTTAATGTGTGCACATCAAGAAAAGAAAAATGGGCATGGGCATGCCAATGAGTACATCAGAGTACATCTTTCTTATAGGGGCATTTATCTCATCATCACAGGGTGGACAGCAATTTCAAGGACACGTGCAAAATGATTAATGATATTATGAAGACAAAGTTATTTTTTTTTTTGTCAAATAACTTGTTAAAGACAATAAGAATATTTACAAATATTTTTAATTTGATCTAAATTATCTACTTTATAGTCTCACTGAAGTTGTCTGAGTGTGTGGGACATGGCAAAATCACATCCATTCAATGAAAGAAAATGACAAAAAATAATTAAAACATATTTCAAAACACTTATAATTCTACCTGCATGTGTGTAAAGGTTTAATCAGCTATATTAAAACATCAGAGTTTGATTATTGTGCATTATGTCCATATAGGACTGATTCAATCTTGTGGGACATCAAAGGCACTTTATAGTGATAATGACCCAGCAAGTGAAACTAAAATGTACTAATAAATGTAGTAGTAATGGGTACTTTTAACTTAAAGGGCACCTATTTTACCCCCTTTTCAAGATTTAAGATAAGTCTTTTGTGACTCCAAAATGTGTCTGTAAAGTTTCAGCTCAAAACACCCATCAGATTATTTATTTAGAATGTTGGGATTTACTGCTTTAAACACTTAGTCTTAGTGGATTAAAAAATTGTTTTTCAAAATTGTCTTAAAAATGTTTAGAGTAAAGATTTTGATCAACTCCAAATGCTGAATATATGTGTGTCTGTCTGTGTATGCGTGAAAGTGGACAACGAGGGAGTAATGTATCAATAATTCATGACTGCAACAGTAAGGGGCAAAAAAAAAAAAAAGCTAAACAAAAAAGACTTTTATTTTGGCGTGGCGTGTGACGTCATAAACCCGCGCCGCTCCTGCACTGTTATTCGACTGGAGCAAGGTTTGTTTTAAAGCTTTTACACGGATATAAACCGACTGATTAAAGTGTCAGGTTTTTTCACCCGATGCTAAATGATGTGCCTGCTGTTGACAATATTATTTTAACCCTTTATAAAACGTAGTACTATTTCACTCACAGTAATGAGGACTATTGTTTGAATAAAGCAACAGAAATGTGTGTTTTAATCAAGGTTTAGTTTATTAAATAGCATAATGTAATTCCATTCTAAGTATTCATCACTAAATATAAGAAATGGAGTAACGTTACTAGTTTCTGTTCATTGTTTTATTTATTTTAAACTGAACATTTTTATTGTTTTTTTTCATTTTAAACAGGATAAAGTGTCCAAACACAGAGAAAAACTCCTGCTGAAGCGACTGATCTCCACACTGTTATAAAGATGGCGTTTATTAAAGAGGAGAGTGAAGATGTGAAGATTGAAGAAACATTCAGAGTCAAACAGGAAGATCTGCAGGAACAAACAGGTTAATTTTCATTCTCAAAGACCAACTCAGTCATTTGATCCTCATTCAGATATATTTTAATAATAAGAATACTAAATTAAATCCATCTTGCAGCCCTGAGTGTGCTGCCTAGTTCTCCTAAACGCACATAAACACTCATTGAAAGACAGGAATGAGTTTCTTTCTTGTTACTTGTTCTCATGTCTTTTGTCATTCTTATTATGTATTATTAGTCTCCCATTTTCTCTATACCTTCTTAAGGTTATTGCTTTTCTTGTTCTACTGTTTTTGTAAAGCGTCCTTGAGCATTGGTGCTATAAAAATTTCAGTCATAATGGTCTTAAAAATGTCTTTAAAAGTCTTACATTTAACTTAAACTGCAGAAACCCTGGTTTAAAGTATGTCAAAAACCGTGGATGCCCCCAATAAACATGCTGAATGAAATGGACACTATTAATTAGAATTAATAATTAATAAGTAATAATTAATTATTATAAAACATTGTACAGTATTCTAAACTATATGATGATGTTGTGGAACGACGGGAGACAAAACAAACAAATTATAGTGGAACAATAACGTTTAGCATTGCACTGACTACAACTGGCCAACAAACTAGTCTAAAAATGACTTTTGCTGCTTAAGAAATGGATTTCAGCATGCTGATGATATGCAAACATTTGAGTGTAAAGTTCATCAGAAATTCTCAGAATATTGACCATATTCTTCACGTACCAGCAGGCGCCGCCATTGGAATCTTTTTGCTTGAGATTTTTTCAAAGAATGATTTTTTTAGATCCTAAAAACAGTGTTATGCTGCTTAGGCATGGGACCATAACCGTTTTCAAGGTATACCGCGGTTTGAAAAAGTTTGAAAGTCGATATTTTCTGCTGTACCGTCCCTACGGTATATGTAAGGTTATTTTTACGTTTTGTTTTAAGTTTTTTAGGACAACAGTATCTCCAGCAGAAAAGATATCCAAAGATGCTGTTTTAAATTGTAAAGAAATCTGTGTTTTTGAAACTAATGAAGACAGTAGAAGTCAATTATTCATTTGACTTATTCAGCCTGACATGTTTACTGATCCAAAATATTTAAAAAGTTTCTCAAAAGAAAATATATTGTGTTCAAAGGAGAAAAAGTGTTTGTTTTTTACCCAGACATTTAAAAAGAATATATTTTAGAGCAGTTATCACAGTACAGTGAAACTGTGATACTTTTATTCAAGGTTATCATACTGTCAGAATCTTATACAGGCCCATGTTTTATGCAGCGGATAATACAAATAAGTGTGTATGGTTGTTTTCCAGTGATGGGTTGCAGCTGGAAGGGCATTCGCTGCATAAAACATATGCTGAATAAGTTGGCGGTTCATTACGCTGTGGCGACCCCGGATCAATAAAGGGACTAAGTCGAAAAAGAAAATGAATGAATGAATGAAGGCCTCTCTAAAGTGATCTGAATCAAGTCTTCAGTTGTGGACATGCCTATAGGCAGCTTTTTGTTCAATTTTTGATCCAGTTTCGAGCTGAAAAATCTCTTTCGCACTGGGCAGCAGAAATAGAGAGTTATTAATAAGTTATTGTTAGGTTAATAAAAAATGTGCAGTATAGTTCAAACATGCAAATAGTGCAAACATTTACATGACCAGATCAGTTTAATCTGTGTTTGTATCATAAGAAAATTATGGCTGTATCAATGCTCCCAAACAAAAAATTATTAATTTGATAATAATATATATTGTACGTATCATCTTAAATATAAATATACTTGCAGTAGCTAGATTGAAACACACCTTTTCTCCACAGCACATAAAACAATGTGCCTTTTTAAGAATTATTTTATTTATCAAAATTAATTTATTTGCATATTATATTCCACCAATTCCACCACACTGCCCACATGGGAAAAGTATGACAAATGTAAAGAAAGACACAACTACAAACTCATGTGCAAAGCTGACACTGTTTATCTGAGCACTTTATCTTTCTGGGGTTTTTAAAGAAGAGCTGAATATGGGAATGCCTTTATGAATTAAAGTTTCCTTCTGCCCCAAAGTAACACCATCCTTTCTATGAAACTTTAATGCCCTTCAGCAACAGAATGATTTCTTATTCTTATTTAACAGACAATTAAAAACAAAAATGTTTAGCATTTAACACCTTTTACATGACACTGTTTTTCTTTTCAGTGGGTTTAAGTAAAAAAAAAAATATATATATATATATATAAAAAAATAGGAAATCTATTTTCTTCTTACTATCCATATGCACCACTGACAGATCAAATCTGCTCTCTCTCTCTCTCTCTCTCTCTCTCTCTCTCTCTCTCTCTCTCTCTCTCTCTCTCTCTCTCTCTCTCTCTCTCTCTTTCTCTCTCTGCTGCTGAGAGATTGAGATGCAACGGGCCAAAGTGTGCGTATAAAGTAATGCAAAAACGCAGCTAAAGAGACGCGAAAGGAGAATCCGGGACATTTAGGCGATTTAGAAATCCTGTCCGAATGCATTTTTAAGTCCTAAATGGAGGACGTGTCCCGGAAAAAGAGGATGTATTGTCACCCTAAATAATGAGCTGGGTCAGTCTATTAGTAAAGGCTTTTCTTCTTCCTCTTACCAAAGTCAGAATGAACAGGTAGTTCTGTATTCAGCGCGTCTCTGTGAGTCTGCAAGCAGCAGAGCATTGCAAGTCTGTGGCGGAGTATTCTCGAGTTTCTCGCGAACACAGAACCAGGCCGCCCAGGTAAAGTCGTATGTGTGGAAGCGCTGGTGTTGAATTGGGTCTCACACTAAATACACCACGATATGCCATGACCAAATTGTAAACGTTTTCTATGAGGCTCGCACGATGTGCTGCACCGCCACCATTCGGTGCCTTGCTTTGCTCAGGAACGTATTCAAAACAATGTAAAGACCGTGAATAAAGCACTAACGTTAGAGATGTGGTGTTGTTGATCGCGCCTGTGTGTGCTACAGTCACAATAGATTTCTAACGTAATACACCATAACTTGGTGTGAAGAGCATGTGATTTCATGGTGGCCAAGTGAATTAAGTCATCAATCAAGCTTAATTTAAAAATAAATAAAAATTGCACGTGCAACTAAATAAATTTTCCAGTTTCGCACACGTCTATTTTTAGTCACAAAACGATGATTCCGAGACAAGAGCTTCAGTAAATACCTTGCACAACAGGGAGGTTAGCTTAGAAATCTTCTTAAACTCGGCAGGGAAGCCATCAGGGGCCTGGGTGCTTTTCTTCCGGTTTTCAAAACTTTGATTGCATTTTCAATTTCAGAAGGTGTTTATTTTCCTTCTAATGCCAACTGATCTGAATCACAGAGGGATGGTAATTCTAAATTAATAAAAAAAAGCTCTCAATGCGTTCAATTTCATTTACCTCAGAGCTGTAAAGAGTTTTATAGAAGTTTTTAAATTGATCAATATTCCCTGTTTATCATAATAATACTGTATCATCCTTACTAACTGCTGCTATTAAACCATCTGCTGAGGATTGTTCAGTTGGTAACACAATACCTGCCAGCTTGTTTACCATGTTTATAATGAAATCTGGCATGATCTTATGTTGAGATTCTCTGCTCTTGTCACTTGTCAAGAGTCATATTCCACTTGCAAAGAAGTCTTTTCTTATGGAGCTCTTCGGAAGGTATGTTGAGTGTAGCTGATCAATTGTATTCATTTTATTCATAATCTCTGTAAGCCGTTTTGACTTTCTTTTATTTGCACTAGCTTGATATAAAATACTCTTCCTCTTATATATGCTTTCAGAGTGTCCATAGGATGCTATAACTTATCTCTGGGGATTTCGTTGTCTCAGGAAGAAATCAATTTGAGCATCAATAAATTTTACAAAATCGTCGTCTGCCCAGATTCTTTGGTTAAACCGCCATGTAACGGTGGGGGATTACATTGCCTGGAAAAACATAGCTTTATGAGACAATGGTCCGAATAACAAAAATACCATACTCCACTTCTGACGCAAGAGAAGTAACTGCTTGTCCAGGGGAAAAATGGACAATCCTGTAGTAGGTTTGATGCACAGGTGAATAGAAGGAAAATTGCGTGGAAGATGGTATTATAAATCTCCAGGGGACACTTACAACCATATGTCCGAAGAAAAGGAGTTGATACATTGTGCTGACTGACTTAATGTATTACTCGAAGAGCTAGAGCGGTCCAAAATTGGGGTGCAAAACACAATTTAATATCGCCTCCTAAAATTAAAATTGTGTGTGTCGGGACTATGCAAAAATTAAAAATAAATCACAAGAAAATTGTACATTGGCCAATTAGGGAGCTTACACATTGGCCAGGACCACAGACATGTTAAAAAGTTTACCTTGGATTTTACGTATCTTGCCATTTTTATCCAACACAGTTGACTCATTTGATAACAAACTGTACATTCTTATGTATGAGTACAGCAACGCCCTACTTTTGCTACTGAAGTTAGAATGATATATTTGTGTATAGCCTCCTCTATTAAGTTTAGAATAATCTTTTTTTTTCAACAGATGAGTCTCCTGTAATATACAATATCAGATTTTAACTTAAGATATGCGAACACCTTGTTTCGTTTTACTGGGTAATTTAGCACCCACACATTCCAACTGGTAAAGTTTGTCTTTACTCCACCCATTTTATGGAGGGCTGTCGAAAACATTTATCAGAAGCATCCGAAAGGTATTTGTGGGTGTTGTATGTAGGGGAGTGTTGAGGAGAGAGAGGAAAGAAAAAAAAGGGGTGATCGCACATACACTTATAAAAACCAAACAACACAATATTGAAATCTTGCATGTAAACTTGCACACACTTCCAGCTACTCCTACTCTTAACTAGCTTACCATGTGGGACCTCACATATAAAACAAAACAATTTGAACAGCTCTGGATGTTTTACTACAAAAGCTACCCCATTACTGACAAAATATACTTGAGAAGTAGAAATAACAACAACGAACATGTGCTATAGTGGTAATTTAAAAGTTAACCAGAGAGTGACATTAACATTTTTATTGTCTTTGACAGCCTAGTGTACTGTCGTGATTTCCTTCATTTTCAATGGCTTTCTTCAAAATATCCTCTTTTTCGGAAAAGCAGTGGCATTTAATCACGAAGGCGCGTGGCGGTTCCTTGTCGTCCACTGGTTTGCTGCGTAGAGTGAATTGTGCCCGGTCCAGAAGTGGAGTTTTCTCGAGGTTCAGGGTATCTGGCTACAAATTCCGTCAGCGTCTGCCGTGCTCCCGTCCTTCTTTAACTTCCGTAATGCTGAGATTTGAACAGCGAGACCTCTCCTCAAGATCCTCGCTTCCTTTTTCACAATACTAAACTCTTTTTTTCAGGGTTGTAAGAGTCGGAGTATCCACCCAACACAGACTCCAGACCAGTCACTCGCTCTTCTGCTGCTTCCACTCTGGCGTTAATTCTTTTATCTCACCTTTATTTGTATAGCGCTTTTACAATGTAGATTGTGTCAAAGCAGCTTCACATAGAAGATTATAGTGAATTGAAATGGTGTCAGTTCAGTTTTCAGAGTTTAAGTTCAGTTCAGTTTAGCTCAGTTTAGTGTGGTTTAATAATCACTACTGAGAGTTCAAACACTGAGGAGCAATTCCATCGATGCGCAGCTCTACAGATCCTGAACCATGCAAGTTAGTGGCGACAGGGATGAGGAAAGAACTTCACCAATTGGCGTAAGTGAAGAATTTAAAAAAACCTCGAGAGAAACCAGGCTCAGTTGGGCACGACCATTTCTCCTATGGCCAAACGTCTTGTGCAGAGCTGCAGTCTAGGCGCTGGAGGCTGGAGAATGCTGGACCTCAGCGAAGACTCGTCTGTCCCTGGAGCGTCACAGGAATCAGTCTCATGCTCTCCACTCTTCCATGACCACCACAGCAGCTGCTCAGGATACGGCCTGGTCCCAGGAGTATGAAAACCTTTGGGAGTAGTTGGTCGCAGGACTTCACTGGACACTGGTAACGTGCTCTTAGGACTGTTCCCATCAAAACCTGAGGTGGTGAATAGGATCTGTACCAGTGATAGGAGTATTTCTCAGCGAGAGAAGAGCAAGGTGATGATCCACTCCTGATTGGTCTGCTTTTTCAGGACGTGTTTGACCGTTTTTGATTGTTCTTAACGCCAACCATTGGATTGAGGATAGGCCGGACTTGAGTGTATCACCTTAATGCCCCAATCCGCAGCAAATTTCTTAATTTCATAGCTGGCGAAGGGTATGCGATCGCACACTAGCTCTTTTGAATGCCATGCCTTGCATACACAGTTTTCATTTTTTCAATTACAGTGCGTGTCGTCTTGTCTTTTATGTTCATCACCTCAGGAAACTTTGACATGTAATCGACAATCAAAATAAATGACTGACCTCTGATTTCAAAGATGTCAGCAGCTACTTTTTAACCAGGGAAGCTCTGGGATTTCATGAGAAATGAGTGGCTTCTTTCTGGTTCTGGGCTGGAACTGTTGGCACGTTGGACAGATCTCACCATCTGTTCTATGTGTTTGGTCATTCCAGGCCAATACAGACATGTTCTGGCATGTGCTTTTGTGCGCTGCATTCTTGGTGCGAGACATGTAGTTTCTGCAACATCTCTTGTTCTCATTGACTCAGGAATCAGGATTCTTCCTGATACCAGTAATATGCCATCTTGCACAGCCACAGTGTGTCTGACAGGCCCAAACTGATGAATTGAGGGATCAAGTTTCTTTCTGTGTGTCGGCCATCCTGTCTTTTGTGTTTTCTCAAGCGACTGGAGTGTGCTGTCCTTTGCCAGTAGCATCGTAAGCTTCTTCAGCATTTCTTCACTGAGAGCCTCTGTTGCTTCAAGCGAATATACAACCCGTTCATCATTGAGATCATCTGTGCTTGATTATTGGCCTTCAATGACAGCACGTGACAGTGTATCAGCAATTAGCATGTCCTTACCAGGCATGTATTGGACTATGAGGTCATATTTTTGTAGCTGTAAAAGCATACGCTGGAGTCTCGCTGGTGCTTTGCTCAGTGGCTTCTTAAAGATAGCCTCTAATGGTTTATGGTCAGATTGAACATTCACACTGCGTCCATATACATACTGATGGAACTTTTTAGTCGAGGAAGACAATCGCCAGCAGCTCCTTTTCAATCTGGGCATAGTTCTTTTCTGTAACTGTTAATTCCCGGGACGCATATGCTATTGGTTGCCCCTCCTGTAGCAGACATGATCCTAAGCCATCTTTGGATGCATCTGTTTTGTATGGTGAGTGCTGTGTTGGGGGTCATAGTACCTGAGAACTGGTGTGTTGGTCAGTGCTGTCTTGAGTGCAGACAGGGCCTCGTCATGTTCTGGTTGCCCACTGGAATGCAATGTCCTTTCTCAACAGCTGTCTAAGAGGCGCCGTCAATGATGCTCAACCTCTAAGAAATGTGCAAGATATCGTATCATGCCAAAAGACGCTGCAGTGGCTTGTCTGTCCTCGGGTACATGGCATGCTTACTACTGCCTGTATCTTGCCATTCATCTGCTTTTACACCTTGTGAGTTATCACATGGCCCCATGGTTTTTACTCTGCTCCCCCATTGCTTGAATCTGTGTTTTTGCTGCCTCTGCCGCTCTGCAAATGTCCCACAGTATTTTCAAGAGTCAACTTTTTGTTTCTCTTAGGAGCCTCTCCTTTAAACGCTGTTCACTGACACTGAACACAATCTTGTCTCTTATCATGTCAGATTCTGTTGAGCCAAACTCACAGTCCTACTCTTTTGTCTTAGTTCTGTGACATAACTTATCGGTTTTAATCGATCAAGCTTGGGTAAGCCAGAACTGGTGGCCTTTCGAAAACAATGTGCTTTCTAGGTAAGCAATACTTCTCCATTGCAGTGTTACTATATCTACTATATCTTGCATTGTTTCATTCTCCCCTTCCAGCTCAACAGACAGTGAGTTATATACTTCTTAATGCCTCCTCTCCTAAAGCATGAAGCAGGATGGCAATCTTTACCTTTTCAGTTTTGAGTCTGATCCTGTAGCATCATATAATGTTGAACCGCTGTATCCATCTTCTCCAGTTTTCACCTGTATTCCTCGACAGGACTAATGGAGGTGGTAATCTGAACTGATCCATGTTTATTTTTCACTATGACAGACTTACTTTAGTCAGGATGAGTTCACCTTCTTCATCAAGTTGCTGTCAACTGCAGGCTTGAGTCCGTGAAACACTGTCTTCTGACACCTTGTAGTGTTTCCTTCATGTGCAGTGTGTTATAGACTGCGTACACGGAGAGGTATAACTCAAACCCATTTATTTAACAGAACACAACAGCAGCTACAACTGCTAACCATCACATGGGCTTCAGTCTCACTCACTGACTCCGAGTCCGTAGAACCCACATAGTTAAACCAAGGTGGCCCTCTAGTGGAGTCAATACGCAATAACATTATAAGTGCATATAACACTACACCACAGTTTCTCACAGCCAGTCGTTAAGTTTACACTGCTCGTCTCGACCCCGTTTCTCTACTCGTTTCCCCACACGGCAACAATTCAGTCAACTTCTTTCTTCCACACACCACATAATGCTGCCCTCTTCAACTCTCCTCCTCTTCCTTTTTATTATCACCCATTTCCTTTTTACAGTCCCATGGGTGGAGATCACTTAAGCAATGTTGACTGTTGTCAGAAAACACCAACAATCATAAATGCATGATTATATGCCGTCATGGCTTTGAAATCAAAAAATGTTGTTATAATAGAGGCCAATGGAGAACAAACAGCCATGAATATATCGAAAAGGGAGTAAATTTGCCAGAGTGTATTGAGTTTTTTTTATTTTTATTTCAAAGCATTTTCCCAAAATATGTCAAAATAAGATGTCCCCAAATATCAGTCCATTTGCTGAAACATCGAGAAAGTTTTGGCCAAATTAAGCCTCAAAATCACCCCAGAATGGATGAAAACGACCCAGCAGCACACAAGGGTAAAGGTGCACAATCCAGCCTTTATGCAGATGCTGTACAGGTATGTCTCATGTCTGCGAGGCAAATATTCAGCTGTTACCCCAAATTTTTTTTTTCTGATGTGTTTAACAGTCAGTCACAGTATGAACAAGTATTCCCTGTCTGCTTTACAAATTTTAGAAAAACATTTTGTTGTAATTATGAATATAAACGAATAAAAATAGGCCATTTACAGCTTTTACATCTGTGTCTTATCAATATGACCAAAATGACTTTTATGAGAAACTCTGAAAACTGGACTGACACAGTTTCAATTTACAATTTAACTTCTGTTAAGTGGCTTTGACACAATTTACTTTGTAAAAGCATTAGATAAATAAAGATGAATTGAATTGAATCTACTTAAATGCGTACACGTTAATGGACCATACAAAATACGATCTGATTTTTTTTAAACTCTTAATGTGCATCAAATTTACAGTGTGTAGCCAATGTTTCCAGTGTCTTTTCACATTTCAGATTTTGATGAGAGCTTTTAAGACTTAATGAAGACTACTGTTTTTTTTCAGACCTAATTGAAGAGAATGAGGGGAGGAAAGAGGAGGAACATCATGTCAAAATTAGGGAAAAAACTCATTTACAGACTGATGGTTTTTTGATAAGGAGAGACAAGAATAATTTTACCTGCACTCAGTGTGGAAAGAGTTTCATCTACTCATCACACCTTAATAATCACATGAAAATCCACACTGGAGAGAAACCTTTCACATGCACTCAGTGTGGGAGAAGTTTCAGCAAATCATCACACCTTAATAAACACATGAGGATCCACACTGGAGAGAAACCTTTTACATGCACTCAGTGCGGGAAGAGTTTCAGCAAATCATCACACCTTAATGAACACATCAGGATCCACACTGGAGAGAAACCATTCACTTGCACTCAGTGTGAGAAGTGTTTTAGCCACTCAACAAACCTTAATAAACACATGAGGATCCACACTGGAGAGAAACCATTCACTTGCATTCAGTGTGGGAAGAGTTTTAGCCACTCAACAAACCTTAATAAACACATGAGGATCCACACTGGAGAGAAACCATTCACATGCACTCAATGTGGGAAGAGTTTCAACAAATCATCACACCTTAATCAACACATGAGGATCCACACTGGAGAGAAACCATTCACATGCACTCAGTGTGAGAAGAGTTTCAGCCGCTCATCACACCTTAATCTACACATGAGGATCCACACTGGAGAGAAACCATTCACATGCACTCAGTGTGAGAAGAGTTTCAACTGTTCATCACACCTTAATAAACACATGAGGATCCACACTGGAGAGAAACCATTCACATGCACTCAGTGTGGGAAGAGTTTCAGCCGCTCATCACACCTTAATCTACACATGAGGATCCACACCGGAGAGAAACCATTCACATGCACTCAGTGTGGCAAGAGTTTCAGCCGGTCATCACACCTTAATAAACACATGAGGATCCACACTGAAGAGAAACCATACACTTGCACTTAAGCCGCGGTCACACTGGACTTTTCTCCCCATAGACTTCCATTCATACGCACGCGAATGCGTCAGACCGGAAATGCAAGTTTGTGCATCAAGTTTCGCAGTTCGCTGCATTGCAAAGTTCAAGCGTGGTGAACTCTGACCTGCATCAGTTGACTGTGTGAGAAATTGCATCACTTGACTGTGTGAGAAATTGCATCACTTGACTGTGTGAGAAATTGCATCACTTGACTGTGTGAGACCAATCGAAGATCAAAACATGACCTATTAAGGTACAATATTAATACACTGTGATGATCCCAAGACTCTAGATTGGTGTATGTGGTAAATCCTGATTGGATGCCTGCATTACTTATCAATAAAAGTTGTTGTGCTAGCTACCCCAGGACACTGTGGCTACTCAGGAGTCCTCATGTGAAGACCTGCCATCTCATTGACTCTTTAACCTTATGGTTTTGTTTTGCATCACTTATATCATGTAGCTAAAGTGTTGTTGTGATTATATCCTAAGTACTTTATCTTCATTATTATCCCTAGACATTTGTTGGTTGCTTTGATTGATTGTTCTATGAGTTACATTTTATAATAAATAATTTGCATTCAGGCTTTTTTGTTGGCTCATCTCTCTTTTATGTTGCGACTCAAACAAGCAGGTCATAACACTTTGTAAAATGTTTCCAGTTGTATCCGAGATCTTGTCCTTTTAGTCATGACCATAGGTGTGAGTAGGAACCTAGATTGAGGGGTAAATTGAGAACATTGCCTTTCATCTGAGCTCCTTCACCACAACAGACAATCACATCAACTGCATTATTGCTGCCGCTGCACTGATCCATCTTTAAATCTCATGTTCCATTCCATATAGTATATCAATGCAGATACTTGAACTCCATTTGGGGTAAGGACTCTCCTCCAAACTGGAGATGGCCAACTTTTTCCAGTCAAGCACCATGGTTTCTGACTTAGAGGTGCTGTTTCTTTCCCTGCGATGTCACACTCAGCAGCAAACTGTCCCACTTCATGCTGAAGGTCCATGTCCTATGAAGCCAAAAGGACAGCGTTATCTGCAAATGGCAAAGATAGTCCTAGCCTGCACCTAAAATTCTGTCAGTACAATTATAAAAATTTTGAGATCAGCCTTTATTACAAATAGACATTGTGGTGGGGGAAGGGGAAGTAAGATGGCTTGTTCAAACATAAACCAAAATGGAGCTCTCTCAGGAGGGATGGACCAGAGTGCAAGATGTCTCAGGCTGAAGGCGTAATAATGAAATAAATGCTCAGGAAGCTCCAACCCTTTTTTATCAACTGGCTGTTGCGATGTACTCCTGTGCAACCTAGGGTGCTTATTGTTCCAGAGAAACCAATTGACTAAGTTATCAAACTGTTTTAAATATTGTAAATAAATATTTACAGGGATATACTGAAGTAGAGAAGTAACTTTAGGAAGGCAATTCATTTTGAGTATGATAGTTTGTTATTTTGAGTACCTCAGAGCAGTGATTCTCAATTCTGGTGCTTCTGCAAAATGAGTTTACAACCGTCCCAAATTAATTTTAGCTCTCATTACTAGATCTTAGAATCACACCTGAGAGACCACAAAAGGAGAGATTTGGCTTATCTTTAACTGCTTAAGAACAATTTGCACCAGATCAGCAAGAGACAACATTTGATTGAGTTTCCTTCGCTGACTGGCCTTGACGAAACATGGCATTCCTGATTGGTTGGTGACTCAGTTTTAGTGACGTCCTTGGGATTCACTCACTTGTGAGTGGAAGTTGGCCTGGGTTACCCGGGTGAGAGACTCTGCTGAGAGTCGGTTTGCAGAAGTTTTTTTTGCAGTTTCGGCGGTTCTTAAACTAAGAGGTTGCATGGAAAGTTTTTTGCGACCTGATTGCGTGGCGGTACAGTGTCCAAGAGCAAGGCGAGAGGGGGCAGAGAGCAGCAGCGAGCTAATGCAAAAAGCAAAGTTTTACTGTTGCAGTAGGTTTTTAGGTGATCTGGTTTGGTCCATCCCAATGGCACTGTCTTCCAATGAGCAGTTGTTATGGAGGGCGGGCCCACGGCCCGTACCATTATGCTCAGGGTAAGTCATTAACAGACTGCTTGGTAATTTCATGTGGTAACATCTTGTAAGTTTGTTACTATCCTAAATCAAATGTTACAAGACAAATACTGTTTCTGATATTAGTTTTTCATTTTCACCAATGTATTGCAAATATCACTAGCTTTTGTTTAGTACAAGACATCATACATTTCAGACATACAGAAGGATTCATCTGCTATAAGGGTTAAAAAACAATTAATTAACTTGGTTGCAAAAAACACATGTAGTATTCAAAGAAAGCCACTGACCCAGAGGGACAAATTTAGTGATATCCTTAAGTCTCTTTTTTTTTAAGTAGCACACAATTCTTAAATTTATACATCCAATTTTTTGTTAATTCACAAATTGTCTTTTGAATTTATGAATTGGATTTTGTAAATGAACAGTGCTGTGCATGGATTAATGTTATTTAGTTTTTTTATTATTTTTGAGACTGAGAATCATACATTTGAGAATCTTACATTTACATTTAGTTGGGAATGGGATGGAACAGCACTTCAGCATGGAACAGTCAATGAAAAGGTTTTGGAAAGTGATTAAAAGCCTGCGTTCACTCCCAGATTGGAGGCTTCTGGAGAGGATGTAGAACCTTCAACAGTGGTGTGTAGTGCCAGTGATTGAACTTGATCGTGCCTCGAGCTGTAACCAATGCAGAGAGATAAAGAGAGTAGGTACATGGCTCATTGAAGACCAGATGAGCTGCTCAACTTCTGGAGCATCTGTAGAGGATTAAGCACTGTCGGGGTCCAGCCTTGAAATGACAAGAATTTGCACTAAAAGTTGTGCAGCATGATCTGATAAGAAGAGTCTGATTTTTCTGATGTTGAAAAGTGCAGATCTGCATGATGGAGCTGTGTTAGCAATGTCCTCTTTGAAGGACAACTGATCATCCAGAATCACCCCAAGATTTCCTACCGAACTACATGGGGTAATGGTGGATGATCCCAGCTGGATTGAGAAATTGTGTTGAATATGTGGAGTTTCAGGGAAAGTGATGTAATTAGAGGAGTAAGCAGTTGGTGATATTTTTTACAAGCCGATATCCTTCAGGCAGTTTGATGTGAGTTAAATAATAATAAATAGAAGGAGAGAGACCAGTCTGTATTTTTCATCCAATGAGGTGTTGAGTGATGGTTTTTTGAACAGTGAGGTTACCGAGGCCTGTGTAACCCTGCTGGGCCTACACCACCAAACCCGCTCTGAGCTGGGATCGAACTGGCGACCTTCCGCATGGCAGTTGCTCTAACAAGAAGGCTAAAGACAATGGCCCCTAGCGTCTGTCGCCAGAGCACCTTTAGAGGTCAGAGGAGTATAGTTTACCTGTACAGCACTTCACTAGCTGGCCTCCGTTACACCTGCTTAAAAGTGGTTAGGAATGTGCCAGTGTGGAGAGAAGGAAGAGAGTGAACTTTTCTTCAGAGGGTGTTGTTTGATGGCCATTTAGGTTGGATTTGGTGGGAAATAAACTGCTAATTTAAGTGGTTTTTGAGTGGTTAATTCTGTTTAAAGTGATTTTTCTTTTTTATTTAAGATAGACTTTGTGTAGTGAGAATATAGCAGCCAGAATGTAGATAACCAGTTTTGATAAAAACGGCTGAGAGTGCACTCAGCATTGGGTAAGAAACAGATTGTACCATGAGTGTGTGTGGTGTGTCAATTCGATTTTAGATCCTTTCACAGGTCTGGGGTCAGCTCTAAACAGCCCAGCAGATGTCTGACGTTTGTATGCTTGAGATATTGAGATATCGTTAGAATTGTACGCCCCACCCACATGGAAATGTTCTAAATCAATCTGTGTTTTAACCAATCAGGTGTTATATATGACACAGTTAATGACGTTATATAAGAGGATAATTGCTGTTATTTGAGGTTGTAAGCAGAACGGTCTACGAACTCACTGCGAGTGTTAAAGTCAGCTTCTGCTAATGAAACCGCAAACTATCTTCAGCAACCTTTCTTTTAATTGAATCTCTGACTTCGGCTCTTCATCTTACAGACTAGTAAATTATCCCTACAGCACATGGATGAATTCATTACTATGCACATATCCAAAAAAAAAAAACAATTTGTGAGATCTGAAATAGCAATTTTTACTAGTCAAAATGCATTTTAACTTTTCAAAATTAAGTTACAGATATCAAGAAATATGTTTATAGTTGACATTTAATTTTTGATATGAGGAATGTTTTCCTCCAAGTGATGACATCATTTTTAATATGGGAATTTGGGTTGGTACTAGTGGAAATGCAGTTCCTCATATCAACAATCAGCATTTTTTATATAAAAAATTTAACTGTTGATATCAAAAAATCATATCCAGCCTTATATTTTATTCTCAGGATATGCAATTTTGATGTAAAAAAAAAAAAATAAATTCTTGATATTAACAAGGTAACTGTTGAGAAGTTAATTTAAAATGACTAATTTCACTAGTCACAATCACATTTATGATATAAGAAATTACCATTGTCACTAATGACAAACCTATTTTTGATATCAAAAATTAACATCTTTACGGTTTGATTTTTACATCTCTTATCGCCTGGGGTCCAAAAATGTAAAGGCCACTCCCTGTCACGTATAAGTAAGGTTGAACTCAGACCACCCTTCCAGTTGAACTTGTGGTTGCAGGAGGGTGGAGTCTGTGGTCCGGAAGGAACTTCGTACCATTGCTTTGCCCACCAAATGCCCTAGTAACTTGTTTTAAATGCCTGAGTCAGTCCGGACCAAGGTTTTATAGTAAGGGTCACTCATCTGAGCTAGCCTGCCACCCAAGAGCCATTTGTGTTAATCAAGCAATGGTTCTGGTGGCTCTCAATGGTGTGGAACACTGGTCAGTTTGTGTTGGCTTGTCACTGGGTTACCCCTATCCAGTGGCAACACAGTAGTCCTCA
>CAIGQS010000002.1:1044797-1117818 GCA_903798195.1 Danio kyathit
TTTTTTTTTTTTGTCAAATAACTTGTTAAAGACAATAAGAATATTTACAAATATTTTTAATTTGATCTAAATTACTACTTTATAGTCTCACTGAAGTTGTCTGAGTGTGTGGGACATGGCAAAATCACATCCATTCAATGAAAGAAAATGACAAAAAATAATTAAAACATATTTCAAAACACTTATTTCTACCTGCATGTGTGTAAAGGTTTAATCAGCTATATTAAAACATCAGAGTTTGATTATTGTGCATTATGTCCATATAGGACTGATTCAATCTTTTGGGACATCAAAGGCACTTTATAGTGATAATGACCAGCAAGTGAAACTAAAATGTACTATAAATGTAGTAGTAATGGGTACTTTTAACTTAAAGGGCACCTATTTTACCCCCTTTTCAAGATTTAAGATAAGTCTTTTGTGACTCCAAAATGTGTCTGTAAAGTTTCAGCTCAAAACACCCATCAGATTATTTATTTAGAATGTTGGGATTTACTGCTTTAAAAACACTTAGTCTTAGTGGATTAAAAAATTGTTTTTCAAAATTGTCTTAAAAATGTTTAGAGTAAAGATTTTGATCAACTCCAAATGCTGAATATATGTGTTCTGTCTGTGTATGCGTGAAAGTGGACAACGAGGGAGTAATGTATCAATAATTCATGACTGCAACAGTAAGGGGCAAAAAAAAAAAAAAGCTAAACAAAAAAGACTTTTATTTTGGCGTGGCGTGTGACGTCATAAACCCGCGCCGCTCCTGCACTGTTATTCGACTGGAGCAAGGTTTGTTTTAAAGCTTTTACACGGATATAACCGACTGATTAAGTGTCAGGTTTTTTCACCCGATGCTAAATGATGTGCCTGCTGTTGACAATATTATTTTAACCCTTTATAAAACGTAGTACTATTTCACTCACAGTAATGAGGACTATTGTTTGAATAAAGCAACAGAAATGTGTGTTTTAATCAAGGTTTAGTTTATTAAATAGCATAATGTAATTCCATTCTAAGTATTCATCACTAATATAAGAAATGGAGTAACGTTACTAGTTTCTGTTCATTGTTTTATTTATTTTAAACTGAACATTTTTATTGTTTTTTTCATTTTAAACAGGATAAAGTGTCCAAACACAGAGAAAAACTCCTGCTGAAGCGACTGATCTCCACACTGTTATAAAGATGGCGTTTATTAAAGAGGAGAGTGAAGATGTGAAGATTGAAGAAACATTCAGAGTCAAACAGGAAGATCTGCAGGAACAAACAGGTTAATTTTCATTCTCAAAGACCAACTCAGTCATTTGATCCTCATTCAGATATATTTTAATAATAAGAATACTAAATTAAATCCATCTTGCAGCCCTGAGTGTGCTGCCTAGTTCTCCTAAACGCACATAAACACTCATTGAAAGACAGGAATGAGTTTCTTTCTTGTTACTTGTTCTCATGTCTTTTGTCATTCTTTATGTATTATTAGTTCTCCTCATTTTCTCTATACCTTCTTAAGGTTATTGCTTTTCTTGTTCTACTGTTTTTGTAAAGCGTCCTTGAGCATTGGTGCTATAAAAATTTCAGTCATAATGGTCTTAAAAATGTCTTTAAAAGTCTTACATTTAACTTAAACTGCAGAAACCCTGGTTTAAAGTATGTCAAAAACCGTGGATGCCCCCAATAAACATGCTGAATGAAATGGACACTATTAATTAGAATTAATAATTAATAAGTAATAATTAATTATTATAAAACATTGTACAGTATTCTAAACTATATGATGATGTTGTGGAACGACGGGAGACAAAACAAACAAATTATAGTGGAACAATAACGTTTAGCATTGCACTGACTACAACTGGCCAACAAACTAGTCTAAAAATGACTTTTGCTGCTTAAGAAATGGATTTCAGCATGCTGATGATATGCAAACATTTGAGTGTAAAGTTCATCAGAAATTCTCAGAATATTGACCATATTCTTCACGTACCAGCAGGCGCCGCCATTGGAATCTTTTTGCTTGAGATTTTTTCAAAGAATGATTTTTTTAGATCCTAAAAAAGTGTTATGCTGCTTAGGCATGGGACCATAACCGTTTTCAAGGTATACCGCGGTTTGAAAAAAGTTTGAAAGTCGATATTTTCTGCTGTACCGTCCTACGGTATATGTAAGGTTATTTTTACGTTTTGTTTTAAGTTTTTTAGGACAACAGTATCTCCAGCAGAAAAGATATCCAAAGATGCTGTTTTAAATTGTAAAGAAATCTGTGTTTTTGAAACTAATGAAGACAGTAGAAGTCAATTATTCATTTGACTTATTCAGCCTGACATGTTTACTGATCCAAAATATTTAAAAAGTTTCTCAAAAGAAAATATATTGTGTTCAAAGGAGAAAAAGTGTTTGTTTTTTACCCAGACATTTAAAAAGAATATATTTTAGAGCAGTTATCACAGTACAGTGAACTGTGATACTTTTATTCAAGGTTATCATACTGTCAGAATCTTATACAGGCCCATGTTTTATGCAGCGGATAATACAAATAAGTGTGTATGGTTGTTTTCCAGTGATGGGTTGCAGCTGGAAGGGCATTCGCTGCATAAAACATATGCTGAATAAGTTGGCGGTTCATTACGCTGTGGCGACCCCGGATCAATAAAGGGACTAAGTCGAAAAGAAAATGAATGAATGAATGAAGGCCTCTCTAAAGTGATCTGAATCAAGTCTTCAGTTGTGGACATGCCTATAGGCAGCTTTTTGTTCAATTTTTGATCCAGTTTCGAGCTGAAAAATCTCTTTCGCACTGGGCAGCAGAAATAGAGAGTTATTAATAAGTTATTGTTAGGTTAATAAAAAATGTGCAGTATAGTTCAAACATGCAAATGTGCAAACATTTACATGACCAGATCAGTTTAATCTGTGTTTGTATCATAAGAAATTATGGCTGTATCAATGCTCCCAAACAAAAAATTATTAATTTGATAATAATATATATTGTACGTATCATCTTAAATAAATATACTTGCAGTAGCTAGATTGAAACACACCTTTTCTCCACAGCACATAAAACAATGTGCCTTTTTAAGAATTATTTTATTTATCAAAATTAATTTATTTGCATATTATATTCCACCAATTCCACCACACTGCCCCATGGGAAAAGTATGACAAATGTAAAGAAAGACACAACTACAAACTCATGTGCAAAGCTGACACTGTTTATCTGAGCACTTTATCTTTCTGGGGTTTTTAAAGAAGAGCTGAATATGGGAATGCCTTTATGAATTAAAGTTTCCTTCTGCCCCAAAGTAACACCATCCTTTCTATGAAACTTTAATGCCCTTCAGCAACAGAATGATTTCTTATTCTTATTTAACAGACAATTAAAAACAAAAATGTTTAGCATTTAACACCTTTTACATGACACTGTTTTTCTTTTCAGTGGGTTTAAGTAAAAAAAAAAATATATATATATATATATAAAAAAATAGGAAATCTATTTTCTTCTTACTATCCATATGCACCACTGACAGATCAAATCTGCTCTCTCTCTCTCTCTCTCTCTCTCTCTCTCTCTCTCTCTCTCTCTCTCTCTCTCTCTCTCTCTCTTTCTCTCTCTGCTGCTGAGAGATTGAGATGCAACGGGCCAAAGTGTGCGTATAAAGTAATGCAAAAACGCAGCTAAAGAACGCGAAAGGAGAATCCGGGACATTTAGGCGATTTAGAAATCCTGTCCGAATGCATTTTTAAGTCCTAAATGGAGGACGTGTCCCGGAAAAGAGGATGTATTGTCACCCTAAATAATGAGCTGGGTCAGTCTATTTAGTAAAAGGCTTTTCTTCTCCTCTTACCAAAGTCAGAATGAACAGGTAGTTCTGTATTCAGCGCGTCTCTGTGAGTCTGCAGCAGCAGAGCATGCAAGTCTGTGGCGGAGTATTCTCAGTTTCTCGCGAACACAGAACCAGGCCGCCCAGGTAAAGTCGTATGTGTGGAAGCGCTGGTGTTGAATTGGGTCTCACACTAAATACACCACGATATGCCATGACCAAATTGTAAACGTTTTCTATGAGGCTCGCACGATGTGCTGCACCGCCACCATTCGGTGCCTTGCTTTGCTCAGGAACGTATTCAAAACAATGTAAAGACCGTGAATAAAGCACTAACGTTAGAGATGTGGTGTTGTTGATCGCGCCTGTGTGTGCTACAGTCACAATAGATTTCTAACGTAATACACCATAACTTGGTGTGAAGAGCATGTGATTTCATGGTGGCCAAGTGAATTAAGTCATCAATCAAGCTTAATTTAAAAATAAATAAAAATTGCACGTGCAACTAAATAAATTTTCCAGTTCGCACACGTCTATTTTTAGTCACAAAACGATGATTCCGAGACAAGAGCTTCAGTAAATACCTTGCACAACAGGGAGGTTAGCTTAGAAATCTTCTTAAACTCGGCAGGGAAGCCATCAGGGCCTGGTGCTTTTCCGGTTTTCAAAACTTTGATTGCATTTTCAATTTCAGAAGGTGTTATATTTCCTTCTAATGCCAACTGATCTGAATCACAGAGGGATGGTAATTCTAAATTAATAAAAAAAAGCTCTCAATGCGTTCAATTTCATTTACCTCAGAGCTGTAAAGAGTTTTATAGAAGTTTTTAAATTGATCAATAATTCCCTGTTTATCAGTAATAATACTGTCATCATCCTTACTAACTGCTGCTATTAAACCAGCTGCTGAGGATTGTTTCAGTTGGTAACACAATAACCTGCCAGCTTGTTTACCATGTTTATAATGAATCTGGCATGATCTTATGTGGAGATTCTCTGCTCTGTCACTTGTCAAGAGTCATATTCCACTTGCAAAAGAAGTCTTTTCTTATGGAGCTCTTCGGAAGGTGATGTTGAGTGTAGCTGATCAATTGTATTCATTTTATTCATAATCTCTGTAAGCCGTTTTGACTTTCTTTTATTTGCACTAGCTTGATATAAAATACTCTGTCCTCTTATATATGCTTTCAGAGTGTCCCATAGGATGCTATAACTTATCTCTGGGGATTCGTTTGTCTCAAGGAAGAAATCAATTTGAGCATCAATAAATTTTACAAAATCGTCGTCTGCCAAGATTCTTGAGTTAAACCGCCATGTACGTTGGGGGATTACATTGCCTGGAAAACATAGCTTTAATGAGACAATGGTCCGAAATAACAAAAATACCATACTCCACTTCTGACAGCAAGAGAAGTAACTGCTTGTCCAGGGGAAAATGGACAATCCTGTAGTAGGTTTGATGCACAGGTGAATAGAAGGAAAATTGCTTGGAAGATGGATATTTAAATCTCCAGGGGACACTTACACCATATGTCCGAAGAAAGGAGTTGATACATTGTGCTGACTGACTTAATGTATTACTCGAAGAGCTAGAGCGGTCCAAAATTGGGTGCAAAACACAATTTAATATCGCCTCCTAAAATTAAATTGTGTGTGTCGGGACTAGGCAAAATTAAAAATAAATCACAAGAAAATTGTACATTGTGCCAATTAGGAGCTTACACATTGGCCAGGACCACAGACATGTTAAAAAGTTTACCTTGGATTATTACGTATCTGCCATTTTTATCCAACACATTTGACTCATTTGATAACAAACTGTACATTCTTATGTATGAGTACAGCAACGCCCCTACTTTTGCTACTGAAGTTAGAATGATATATTTGTGTATAGCCTCCTCTATTAAGTTTAGAATAATCTTTTTTTTTCAACAGATGAGTCTCCTGTAAATATACAATATCAGATTTTAACTTAAGATATGCGAACACCTTGTTTCGTTTTACTGGGTAATTTAGCACCCACACATTCCAACTGGTAAAGTTTGTCTTTACTCCACCCATTTTATGGAGGGCTGTCGAAAACATTTATCAGAAGCATCCGAAAGGTATTTGTGGGTGTTGTATGTAGGGGAGTGTTGAGGAGAGAGAGGAAAGAAAAAAAAGGGGTGATCGCACATACACTTATAAAAACCAAACAACACAATATTGAAATCTTGCATGTAAACTTGCACACACTTCCAGCTACTCCTACTCTTAACTAGCTTACCATGTGGGACCTCACATATAAAACAAAACAATTTGAACAGCTCTGGATGTTTTACTACAAAAGCTACCCATTACTGACAAATATACTTGAGAAGTAGAAATAAACACAACGAACATGTGCTATAGTGGTAATTTAAAAGTTAACAGAGAGTGACATTAACATTTTATTGTCTTTGACAGCCTAGTGTACTGTCGTGATTTCCTTCAATTTTCAATGGCTTTCTTCAAAATATCCTCTTTTTCGGAAAAGCAGTGGCATTTAATCACGAAGGCGCGTGGCGGTTCCTTGTCGTCCACTGGTTGCTGCGTAGAGTTGAATTGTGCCCGGTCCAGAAGTGGAGTTTTCTCGAGGTTCAGGGTATCTGGCTACAAATTCCCGTCAGCGTCTGCCGTGCTCCCGTCCTTCTTTAACTTCCGTACTGCTGAGATTTGAACAGCGAGACCTCTCCTCAAGATCTCGCTTCCTTTTTCACAATACTAAACTCTTTTTTTCAGGTTGTGTAAGAGTCGGAGTATCCACCCAACACAGACTCCAGACAGTCACTCGCCTCTTCTGCTGCTTCCACTCTGGCGTTAATTCTTTTATCTCACCTTTATTTGTATAGCGCTTTTACAATGTAGATTGTGTCAAAGCAGCTTCACATAGAAGATTATAGTGAATTGAAATGGTTGTCAGTTCAGTTTCAGAGTTTAAGTTCAGTTCAGTTTAGCTCAGTTTAGTGTGGTTTAATAATCACTACTGAGAGTTCAAACACTGAGAGCAATTCCATCGATGCGCAGCTCTACAGATCCTTGAACCATGCAAGTTAGTGGCGACAGGGATGAGGAAAGAACTTCACCAATTGGCGTAAGTGAAGAATTTAAAAAAACCTCGAGAGAAACCAGGCTCAGTTGGGCACGACCATTTCTCCTATGGCCAAACGTCTTGTGCAGAGCTGCAGTCTAGGCGCTGGAGGCTGGAGAATGCTGGACCTCAGCGAAGACTCGTCTGTCCCTGGAGCGTCACAGGAATCAGTCTCATGCTCTCCACTCTTCCATGACCACCACAGCAGCTGCTCAGGATACGGCCTGGTCCAGGAGTATGAAAACCTTTGGGAGTAGTTGGTCGCAGGACTTCACTGGACACTGGTAACGTGCTCCTTAGGACTGTTCCCATCAAAACCTGAGGTGGTGAATAGGATGTACCAGTGATAGGAGTATTTCTCAGCGAGAGAAGAGCAAGGTGATGATCCCACTCCTGATTGGTCTGCTTTTTTCAGGACGTGTTTGACCCGTTTTTGATTGTTCTTAACGCCAACCCATTGGATTGAGGATAGGCCGGACTTGAGTGTATCACCTTAATGCCCCAATCCGCAGCAAATTTCTTAATTTCATAGCTGGCGAAGGGTATGCGATCGCACACTAGCTCTTTTGGAATGCCATGCCTTGCATACCAGTTTTCATTTTTTCAATTACAGTGCGTGTCGTCTTGTCTTTTATGTTCATCACCTCAGGAAACCTTTGACATGTAATCGACAATCAAAATAAATGACTGACCTCTGATTTCAAAGATGTCAGCAGCTACTTTTAACCAGGGAAGCTCTGGGATTTCATGAGAAATGAGTGGCTCTTCTGGTTCCTGGGCTGGAACTGTTGGCACGTTGGACAGATCTCAACCATCTGTTCTATGTGTTTGGTCATTCCAGGCCCAATACAGACATGTTCTGGCATGTGCTTTTGTGCGCTGCATTCTTGGTGCGAGACATGTAGTTTCTGCAACATCTCTGTTCTCATGACTCAGGAATCAGGATTCTTCCTGATACCAGTAATATGCCATCTTGCACAGCCACAGTGTGTCTGACAGGCCAAAACTGATGAATTGAGGGATCAAGTTTCTTCTGTGTGTCGGCCATCCTGTCTTTTGTGTTTTTCTCAAGCGACTGGAGTGTGCTGTCCCTTTGCAGTAGCATCTGTAAGCTTCTTCAGCATTTCTTCACTGAGAGCCTCTGTTGCTTCAAGCGAATATACAACCCGTTCCATCATTGAGATCATCTGGCTGATTATTGGCCTTCAATGACAGCACGTGACAGTGTATCAGCAATTAGCATGTCCTTACCCAGGCATGTATTGGACTATGAGGTCATATTTTTGTAGCTGTAAAAGCATACGCTGGAGTCTCGCTGGTGCTTTGCTCAGTGGCTTCTTAAAGATAGCCTCTAATGGTTTATGGTCAGATTGAACATTCACACTGCGTCCATATACATACTGATGGAACTTTTTAGTCGAGGAAGACAATCGCCAGCAGCTCCCTTTTCAATCTGGGCATAGTTCTTTTCTGTAACTGTTAATTCCCGGGACGCATATGCTATTGGTTGCCCCTCCTGTAGCAGACATGATCCTAAGCCATCTTGGATGCATCTGTTTGTATGGTTGAGTGCTGTGTTGGGGTCATAGTACCTGAGAACTGGTGTGTTGGTCAGTGCTGTCTTGAGTGCAGACAGGGCCTCGTCATGTTCTGGTTGCCACTGGAATGCAATGTCCTTTCTCAACAGCTGTCTAAGAGGCGCCGTCAGTGATGCCTCACCTCTAAGAAATGGTGCAAGATATCGTATCATGCCAAAAGACGCTGCAGTGCTTGTCTGTCCTCGGGTACTGGCATGCTTACTACTGCCTGTATCTTGCCATCATCTGCTTTTACACCTTGTGAAGTTATCACATGGCCCATGGTTTTACTCTGCTCCCCCATTGCTTGAATCTGTGTTTTTGCTGCCTCTGCCGCTCTGCAAATGTCCACAGTTTTTCAAGAGTCAACTTTGTTTCTCTTAGGAGCCTCTCCTTTAAACGCTGTTCACTGACACTGAACACAATCTTGTCTCTTATCATGTCAGATTCTGTTGAGCCAAACTCACAGTCCTTACTCTTTTGTCTTAGTTCTGTGACATACTTATCGGTGTTAATCGCATCAAGCTTGGGGTAAGCCCAGAACTGGTGCCTTTCGAAAACAATGTTCTTTCTAGGTAAGCAATACTTCTCCATTGCAGTTACTATATCTACTATATCTTGCATTGTTTCATTCTCCCCTTCCAGCTCAACAGACAGTGAGTTATATACTTCTAATGCCTCCTCTCCTAAAGCATGAAGCAGGATGGCAATCTTTACCTTTTCAGTTTTTGAGTCTGATCCTGTAGCAGTCATATAAATGTTGAACCGCTGTATCCATCTTCTCCAGTTTTCACCTGTATTCCTCGACAGGACTAATGGAGGTGGTAATCTGAACTGATCCATGTTTATTTTTCACTATGACAGACTTACTTTAGTCAGGATGAGTTCACCTTCTTCATCAAGTTGCTGTCAACTGCAGGCTTGAGTCCGTGAAACAACTGTCTTCTGACACCTTGTAGTGTTTCCTTCATGTGCAGTGTGTTATAGACTGCGTACACGGAGAGGTATAACTCAAACCCATTTATTTAACAGAACACAACAGCAGCTACAACTGCTAACCATCACATGGGCTTCAGTCTCACTCACTGACTCCGAGTCCGTAGAACCCACATAGTTAAACCAAGGTGGCCCTCTAGTGGAGTCAATACGCAATAACATTATAAGTGCATATAACACTACACCACAGTTTCTCACAGCCAGTCGTTAAGTTTACACTGCTCGTCTCGACCCCGTTTTCTCTACTCGTTTCCCCACACGGCAAACAATTCAGTCAACTTCTTCTTCCACACACCACATAATGCTGCCCTCTTCAACTCTCCTCCTCTTCCTTTTTATTATCACCCTTTCCTTTTTACAGTCCATGGGTGGAGATCACTTAAGCAATGTTGACTGTTGTCAGAAAAACACCAACATCATAATGCATGATTATATGCCGTCATGGCTTTGAAATCAAAAAATGTTGTTATAATAGAGGCCAATGGAGAACAAACAGCCATGAATATATCGAAAAGGGAGTAAATTTGCCCAGAGTGTATTGAGTTTTTTTTATTTTTATTTCAAAGCATTTTCCCAAAATATGTCAAAATAAGATGTCCCCAAATATCAGTCCATTTGCTGAAACATCGAGAAAGTTTTGGCCAAATTAAGCCTCAAAATCACCCCAGAATGGATGAAAACGACCCAGCAGCACACAAGGGTAAAGGTGCACAATCCAGCCTTTATGCAGATGCTGTACAGGTATGTCTCATGTCTGCGAGGCAAATATTCAGCTGTTACCCCAGAATTTTTTTTTTCTGATGTGTTTAACAGTCAGTCACAGTATGAACAAGTATTCCCTGTCTGCTTTACAAATTTTAGAAAAACATTTTGTTGTAATTATGAATATAAACGAATAAAAATAGGCCATTTACAGCTTTTACATCTGTGTCTTATCAATATGACCAAAATGACTTTTATGAGAAACTCTGAAAACTGGACTGACACAGTTTCAATTTACAATTTAACTTCTGTTAAGTGGCTTTGACACAATTTACTTTGTAAAAGCATTAGATAAATAAAGATGAATTGAATTGAATCTACTTAAATGCGTACACGTTAATGGACCATACAAAATACGATCTGATTTTTTTAAACTCTTAATGTGCATCAAATTTACAGTGTGTAGCCAATGTTTCCAGTGTCTTTTCACATTTCAGATTTTGATGAGAGCTTTTAAGACTTAATGAAGACTACTGTTTTTTTTCAGACCTAATTGAAGAGAATGAGGGGAGGAAAGAGAGGAACATCATGTCAAAATTAGGGAAAAAACTCATTTACAGACTGATGGTTTTTTGATAAGGAGAGACAAGAATAATTTTACCTGCACTCAGTGTGGAAAGAGTTTCATCTACTCATCACACCTTAATAATCACATGAAAATCCACACTGGAGAGAAACCTTTCACATGCACTCAGTGTGGGAGAGTTTCAGCAAATCATCACACCTTAATAAACACATGAGGATCCACACTGGAGAGAAACCTTTTACATGCACTCAGTGCGGGAAGAGTTTCAGCAAATCATCACACCTTAATGAACACATCAGGATCCACACTGGAGAGAAACCATTCACTTGCACTCAGTGTGAGAAGTGTTTTAGCCACTCAACAAACCTTAATAAACACATGAGGATCCACACTGGAGAGAAACCATTCACTTGCATTCAGTGTGGGAAGAGTTTTAGCCACTCAACAAACCTTAATAAACACATGAGGATCCACACTGGAGAGAAACCATTCACATGCACTCAATGTGGGAAGAGTTTCAACAAATCATCACACCTTAATCAACACATGAGGATCCACACTGGAGAGAAACCATTCACATGCACTCAGTGTGAGAAGAGTTTCAGCCGCTCATCACACCTTAATCTACACATGAGGATCCACACTGGAGAGAAACCATTCACATGCACTCAGTGTGAGAAGAGTTTCAACTGTTCATCACACCTTAATAACACATGAGGATCCACACTGGAGAGAAACCATTCACATGCACTCAGTGTGGGAAGAGTTTCAGCCGCTCATCACACCTTAATCTACACATGAGATCCACACCGGAGAGAAACCATTCACATGCACTCAGTGTGGCAAGAGTTTCAGCCGGTCATCCACCTTAATAACACATGAGGATCCACACTGAAGAGAAACCATACACTTGCACTTAAGCCGCGGTCACACTGGACTTTTCTCCCCATAGACTTCCATTCATACGCACGCGAATGCGTCAGACCGAAATGCAAGTTTGTGCATCAAGTTTCGCAGTTCGCTGCATTGCAAAGTTCAAGCGTGGTGAACTCTGACCGGCATCAGTTGACTGTGTGAGAAATTGCATCACTTGACTGTGTGAGAAATTGCATCACTTGACTGTGTGAGAAATTGCATCACTTGACTGTGTGAGACCCAATCGAAGATCAAAACATGACCTATTAAGGTACAATATTAATACACTGTGATGATCCCAAGACTCTAGATTGGTGTATGTGGTAAATCCTGATTGGATGCCCTGCATTACTTATCAATAAAAGTTGTTGTGCTAGCTACCCCAGGACACTGTGGCTACTCAGGAGTCCTCATGTGAAGACCCTGCCATCTCATTGACTCTTTAACCTTATGGTTTTGTTTGCATCACTTATATCATGTAGCTAAAGTGTTGTTGTGATTATATCCTAAGTACTTTATCTTCATTATTATCCCTAGGACCTTTGTTGGTTGCTTTGATTGATTGTTCTATGAGTTACATTTTATAATAAATAATTTGCATTCAGGCTTTTTTGTTGGCTCATCTCTCTTTTATGTTGCGACTCCAAACAAGCAGTTCATAACACTTTGTAAAATGTTTCCAGTTGTATCCGAGATCTTGTCCTTTTAGTCATGACCATAGGTGTGAGTAGGAACCTAGATTGAGGGGATAAATTGAGAACATTGCCTTTCATCTGAGCTCCTTCACCACAACAGACATCACATCAACTGCATTATTGCTGCCGCTGCACTGATCCATCTTTAAATCTCATGTTCCATTCCATATAGTATATCAATGAGAGACTTGAACTCCGATTTGGGGTAAGGACTCTCCTCCAAACTGAGATGGCCAACTTTTTCCAGTCAAGCACCATGGGTTTTCTGACTTAGAGGTGCTGTTTCTTTCCCTGCGATGTCACACTTCAGCAGCAAACCTGTCCCACTTCATTCTGAGGTCCATGTCCTATGAAGCCAAAAGGACAGCGTTATCTGCAAATGGCAAAGATAGTCCTAGCCTGCACCTAAATTCTGTCAGTACAAATTATAAAAATTTTGAGATCAGCCTTATTACAAATAGACATTGTGGTGGGGGGAAGGGGAAGTAAGATGGCTTGTTCAAACATAAACCAAAATGGAGCTCGTCTCAGGAGGGATGGACCAGAGTGCAAGATTGTCCTCAGGCTGAAGGCGTAATAATGAATAATGCTCAGGAAGCTCCAACCCTTTTTTATCAACTGGCACTGTTGCGATTTGTACTCCTGTGCAACCTAGGGTGCTTATTGTTCCAGAGAAAACCAATTGACTAAGTTATCAAACTGTTTTAATATTGTAAATAAATATTTACAGGGATATACTGAAGTAGAGAAGTAACTTTAGGAAGGCAATTCATTTTGAGTATGATAGTTTTGTTATTTTGAGTACCTCAGAGCAGTGATTCCTCAATTCTGGTGCTTCTGCAAATGAGTTTACAACCGTCCCAAATTAATTTAGCTCTCATTACTAGATCTTAGAATCACACCTGAGAGACCACAAAAGGAGAGATTTGGCTTATCTTTAACTGCTTAAGAACAATTTGCACCAGATCAGCAAGAGACAACATTTGATTGAGTTTCCTTCGCTGACTGGCCTTGACGAAACATGCATTCCTGATTGGTTGGTGACTCAGTTTAGTGACGTCCTTGGGATTCACCTCACTTGTGAGTGGAAGTTGGCCTGGGTTACCCGGGTGAGGAGACTCTGCTGAGAGTCGGTTTGCAGAAGTTTTTTTTTGCAGTTTCGGCGGGTTCTTAAACTAAGAGGTTTGCATGGAAAGTTTTTGCGACCTGATTGCGTGGCGGTACAGTGTCCAAGAGCCAGGCGAGAGGGGGTCAGAGAGCAGCAGCGAGCTAATGCAAAAAGCAAAGTTTTACTGTTTTGGCAGTAGGTTTTTAGGGTGATCTTGGTTGGTCCATCCCAATGGCACTGTCTTTCCAATGAGCAGTTGTTATGGAGGGCGGGCCCACGGCCCGTACATTATGCTCAGGGTAAGTCATTACACAGACCTGCTTGGTAATTTCATGTGGTAACATCTTGTAAGTTTGTTACTATCCTAAATCCAAATGTTACAAGACAAATACTGTTTCTGATATAGTTTTCATTTCACCAATGTATTGCAAATATCACTAGCTTTTGTTTAGTAAGCAAGAATCATACATTTCAGACATACAGAAGGATTCATCTGCTATAAAGGGTTAAAAAACAATTAATTAACTTGGTTGCAAAACACATGTAGTATTCAAAGAAAGCCACTGACCCAGAGGGACAAATTTAGTGATATCCTTAAGTCTCTTTTTTTTTAAGTAGCACACCAATTCTTAAATTTATACATCCAATTTTTGTTAATTCACAATGTCTTTTGAATTTATGAATTGGATTTTGTAAAATGAACAGTGCTGTGCATGATTAATGTTATTTAGTTTTTTATTATTTTGAGACTGAGAATCATACATTTGAGAATCTTACATTTACATGTAGTTGGGAATGGGATGGAACAGCAATTCAGCATGGACATTCAATGAAAGGTTTTGGAAAAGTGATTAAAAGCCTGCGTTCACTCCCAGATTGGAGGCTTCTGGAGAGGATGTAGAACCTTCAATCAGTGTGGTGTGTAGTGCCAGTTGATTTGAACTTGATCGTGCCTCGAGCATGTAACCATGCAGAGAAGAGAAGAGAGGAGTACATGGGCTCTCATTGAAGACCAGATGAGCTGCACATTCTGGAGCATCTGTAGAGGATTAAGCACTGTCGGGGTCCAGCCTTGAAATGACAAGAATTTGCACTAAAAGTTGTGCAGCATGATCTGATAAGAAGAGTCTGATTTTTCTGATGTTGAAAAGTGCAGATCTGCATGATGGAGCTGTGTTAGCAATGTTCCTCTTTTGAAGGACAACTGATCATCCAGAATCACCCCAAGATTTCCTACCGAACTACATGGGGGGTAATGGTGGATGATCCCAGCTGGATTGAGAAAATTGTGTTGAATATGTGGAGTTTCAGGGAAAGTGATGTAATTAGAGGAGTAAGCAGTTGGTGATATTTTTTACAAGCCGATATCCTTCAGGCAGTTTGATGTGAGTTAAATAATAATAAATAGAAGGAGAGAGACCAGTCTGTATTTTTCATCCAATGAGGTGTTGAGTGATGGTTTTTTTGAACAGTGAGGTTACCGAGGCCTGTGTAACCCTGCTGGGCCTACACCACCAAACCCGCTCTGAGCTGGGATCGAACTGGCGACCTTCCGCATGGCAGTTGCTCTAACAAGAAGGCTAAAGACAATGGCCCCTAGCGTCTGTCGCCAGAGCACCTTTAGAGGTCAGAGGAGTATAGTTTACCTGTACAGCACTTCACTAGCTGGCCTCCGTTACACCCTGCTTAAAAGTGGTTAGGAATGTGCCAGTGTGGAGAGAAGGAAGAGAGTGAACTTTTCTTCAGAGGGTGTTTGTTTGATGGCCATTTAGGTTGGATTTGGTGGGAAATAAACTGCTAATTTACGTGGTTTTTGAGTGGTTAATCTGTTTTAAAGTGATTTTTCTTTTTTATTTAAGATAGACTTTGTGTAGTGAGAATATAGCAGCCAGAATGTAGATAACCAGTTTTGATAAAAACGGCTGAGAGTGCACTCAGCATTGGGTAAGAAACAGATTGTACCATGAGTGTGTGTGTGTGTTCAATTCGATTTTAGATCCTTTCACAGGTCTGGGGTCAGCTCTAAACAGCCCAGCAGATGTCTGACGTTTGTATGCTTGAGATATTGAGATATCGTTCAGAGTTGTACGCCAGCACCCACATGGAAATGTTCTAAATCAATCTGTGTTTTAACCAATCAGGTGTTATATATGACACAGTTAATGACGTTATATAAGAGGATAATTGCTGTTATTTTGAGGTTGTAAGCAGAACGGTCTACGAACTCACTGCGAGTGTTAAAGTCAGCTTCTGCTAATGAAACCGCAAACTATCTTCAGCAACCTTTCTTTTAATTGAATCTCTGACTTCGGCTCTTCATCTTACAGACTAGTAAATTATCCCTACAGCACATGGATGAATTCATTACTATGCACATATCCAAAAAAAAAAAAACAATTTGTGAGATCTGAAATAGCAATTTTTACTAGTCAAAATGCATTTTAACTTTTCAAAATTAAGTTACAGATATCAAGAAATATGTTTATTACTAGTTGACATTTAATTTTTGATATGAGGAATGTTTTCCTCCAAGTGATGACATCATTTTTAATATGGGAATTTGGGTTGGTACTAGTGGAAATGCAGTTCCTCATATCAACAATCAGCATTTTTTATATAAAAAATTTAACTGTTGATATCAAAAAATCATATCCAGCCTTATATTTTATTCTCAGGATATGCAATTTTGATGTAAAAAAAAAAAAATAAATTCTTGATATTAACAAGGTAACTGTTGAGAAGTTAATTTAAAATGACTAATTTCACTAGTCACAATCACATTTATGATATAAGAAATTACCATTGTCACTAATGACAAACCTATTTTTGATATCAAAAATTAACATCTTTACGGTTTGATTTTTACATCTCTTATCGCCTGGGGTCCAAAAATGTAAAGGCCAACTCCCTGTCACGTATAAGTAAGGTTGAACTCAGACCCACCCTTCCAGTTGAACTTGTGGTTGCAGGAGGGTGGAGTCTGTGGTCCGGAAGGAACTTCGTACCATTGCTTTGCCCACCAAATGCCCTAGTAACTTGTTTTAAATGCCTGAGTCAGTCCGGACCAAGGTTTTATAGTAAGGGTCACTCATCTGAGCTAGCCTGCCACCCAAGAGCCATTTGTGTTAATCAAGCAATGGTTCTGGTGGCTCTCAATGGTGTGGAACACTGGTCAGTTTGTGTTGGCTTGTCACTGGGTTACCCCTATCCAGTGGCAACACAGTAGTCCTCACTGTGGTGGGCAGATTCTTGAAGGCAGTTCACGTTTCAATTTATTCCCTTCCCCAAATTACCTTCATCGAGGGAGAGAGCAGCCATTGTCTTGGACCACGTCTTCCATATTCATGGCCTCTTAGTTGACATGGTTTTAGACAGGGGTCCCTAATTTGTGTCCAGGTTTTGGGCAGAATTATGCCGACAGCTAGGGGCGACTGCTAGCCTTTCTCATGAGCACCACCCACAGACCAATGGCCAGGCCGAGCAAGCTAATCTGCGGCTGGAGAGGGTCCTGCGTTGCATCGTATCCGGGGAACCATCATCTTGGAGTTCCAGATTAACCATGGTCAAATTTGCATATAACTCCCTTCCCATCTTGGCTATGGGCTTGTCTCCCTTTCAGTGCTGCTTAGACTACCAGCCCCCTCTGTAGACTGATTTCACAAGGCCGCCATTTTAAAAGTGAAATCAAGGCTGCGTTGGGAAGAAACCCGGAAGTATTGCCTGGAGTCACACAGGAACATTGTGTACCTGGCTGTATATCTTGATCACTGTCATTTCTGGTGGGCACCAGTGAACACTATAAGAAATCAGTGCTGTTTAAGAACACGCTCAGCAGCACTGAAATGTTAGTGGGAAATGGACGTTTTTAAAACTTCAGTACCGGGACAACACTATTACAGACAACACGAGGGTGTGCTACAGAGGACTGCATTGTTTTATCGCTCACCCGGTTACATAGGCTGAAGCAAGGAATCGTCCCCACAGTGTTTACCTGGTGCCATGAAAGGAATCCTTGCAGGACACTTAAGCGTATTACTCTTAAAGAGATTGTAATTTTGTTTAATGCGTAATATGCTTTTAATTGTTTAAATTAAACTGAACTGAATGATATTAAAGTGATGTTTACAACATCTGCATTTTGAAATCGCGACAACAGCTAGAGGTTTGTAGTCCACAGCATGTTGTTGCAATGTTTACAGTGCTGATCCTATTCTTCCATGTTTTTCCCATCGCAGCCTAGCTGTCATTCTTTAAAATGGTGGCCGTGTGAAATCAGCATATTCTGTTCCCAAGAACCAAATGCCATTGTTCCCTCATGCATTCGTTTATTCAGAGATGCCTCCAGACATGGAGGATCACCAGAAAAGGACTGGCAATAAGAATGAAGCGTCTGCCCCCTCTATACATGTGTGGTCAGAAAGTCTGGTTGACTTCCAAAGACATTCCTCTCAAAACTTCCCTCACATAAGTTGTTACCCAAATTCATTGGACCATTTCCCATTATCAAGGTGCTTAGTCCAGTGTTGGTTCAACTCAAATAAAGCTCCAAGTTTAAAAAACATTCATCCATTTTTTTCAGGTTGTCTAAGATCAAACCATTCTTCTTTCCATCCTGCAGCCCTGAGGGTGCACTCACATACACAGTGCACTGGCTCCTGGATGTGAGGAGGAGAGGTAGACAGGTTATCTGTATCGGGTAGACTGGAAGGGTAATGATCCAAAGGAGAGATGTTGGATTCCGGCTCTGGATATTCTGGACCGCTCTCTCATTGATCAGTTTCATCAGGTCCATAAAGAGTCTTAAGGGAATGCCAGGGGCCGTTCTTAAGGGAGGGGGTACTGTCACTGTACCTCATGCTTTTGCTCTCTCCTCCTGTTCTGGGTTACAGATTATCTCTTGTCATCTGCTTTTATTTAAAGTCACAGGAGCTCTCGTTTCCCCTTTTTTTCTTGTTTATTCCACATCATTTCCCTTCATGTTTGTCAGTATGTTTTCGATCATTTGTGTGCATATTATTTTGTTACTCACCATGTATTTGTGTCCAGGACCGCTAGTGAGCGAGTGTCTGGTTGTTTTTTCCCACGGCACTTCCTCAGCGCTCACCCGACCGGGTCTATACTTTGATTTTTGCTTTTTCCGGGACTCACTCCTCAATAAAGACTTGTTGTTTTTCTACATTTGAGTCCACTCTTTTTTTTTTTTTTTTACTCCTGACACAAGTATTTTCTTTCTTATTTGTGTTTAAAGATCTTTAGATTTTTTTCCCAGAGATGGGTTGCGGCTGGAATGGCATCCGCTGCGTAAAACACATGCTGGATAAGTTGGCAGTTCATTCCGCTGTGGCGACCCCAGATTAATAAAGGGACTAAGTCGAAAGCCAAATCCATCAATGCGCAGCTCTACAGATCCCGAACCATGCAAGCCAGTGGCGACAGCGGCAAGGAAAAAACTTAACCAATTGGCGAAAGTGAAAATTAAAAAAAAACCTCGAGAGAAATCTGATAATCTGAGTTAAGTGTTAGAATTCTGCATTGCATTCGTTACATGCAGATTACTAACCCTTAGAATATTTGTAATTTAAGGCTTTATGCAGATATTATGCAGATTTGTCTCATGTCTGTGAGGCAAATATTCACAGAGATTCAGCTGTTTTTTTTCTGACAGGTTTATCAGTCAGGCACAGAATGAGAAAGCATTCCCTATCTGCTTTACAAGTTTTACAAAAACATGTTGTTTTGTTGTGATTACAAATATATACAAATAAAAAACTGGCCATTTACAGCTTTCAAATTTATGTCTCATCAATATGACCAAAAATGATCTGGGATTAATTATATAAGAATCCACTTAACCCTCTACTGCACAGTGTAACCATATGGCAACATGATACTTATGTTCATTTCCCTGCCACTGTTTCTTTAAGACCAACATATTTTTTGTTGTTGTTGTTGTTGTTGTTGGAAAAAGAAGACCTTAGTGTAGCCAATGATGTGCTTTGGTTAAGTCACATGACATGCTGGTTTTCTGTAGCGCGATTTCTGACAGACTGGCGTTTATTGTGAGTAGTTGCTAAATGCAAATGTAAACATCAATAAAAACAAAGGATCAAATTGTCAGATCCACAAAAAAATCTGAAACATCACCTCCAGTAAGTTATAATGACATATTCACAACTCAAATTTCTTCAAATCAAGGTATAATACATATGGTGGAACATACAATATTGCAATGGGTTAGCTAGCTAGCAAGGTCAGCTGTGAACTTAAGTTGTAACAATACCAACATGAAAGCTAGTAATATGTTGATTAGTCATGTGTTAATGGCATTTGCATTATGGATAAAATCTAGTTTTAATGGCAATACTACTTTTGAACAGATATGAATACAGGGAACAGTGTATTAGTGAGCACCACCATGTTCTATGGTAAGTGAAAGAAGAAAAGGACAGAACTGGCTCTTCCTGCTGATGAAAGTGAGAGTGAGATGGGTTTTAGTGACCATGAGAATGATGCATACTGGACATTTGCTAGAGACAGTTCAGGTAAGTTAGCTCAGAGGCAGGTAAGACAGGTGTAGTATAGTATAATATATAAACATTGTTAGCTAGTAGCTACATTATTCGGATGCATCTGGATATACTAGACTTGATATTTATTTGTTATAATATTTACTGGAGAAATTATTTATATTTACTGTATGTTGTATACATGATAATACAATATTTGGTTTGTTTTTAATAATATTTAGCAAAAAAGAATGGAGTGAATGAAAGCTGTTGGAATATGATTTGTTGGAAAGTATGTATAAGGGGTCATTTATAGGTTCTGTGTTAAAGCTTATGATACTGCAACACCAATTAAATCATTTCAAACAATAAAATGATTAATTATAAGGAAAGATCTAAATTTGAAATTTCCAAGTTGAATCCACTGTTGGACGTTGTTGCCATATGACAGCATATCATAAAGTACCTTAAAAAAAAAAAAAAAAAATTCAAATTTTTTACAGCACTTCAAGTTAAGCCAATTAAGGAAAAGAAAAACATTCATTAATTCATTTTCTTTTCGGCTTAGTCCATTTATTAATCCAGGGTCGCCACAGCAGAATGAACTGCCAACTTATCCAGCACATGTTTTACGCAGCGGATGCCCTTCCAACTGCAACCCATCTCTGGGAAACATCCATACACACTCATTCACTACGGACAATTTAGCCTACCCAATTCACCTGTACCGCATGTCTTTGGACTGTGGGATAATCCGGAGCACCCAGAGGAAACCCACACGAACGCGGGGAGAACAGGCAAACTCCACACAGAAACGCCAACTGACCCAGTCGAGGCTCGAACCAGCGACCTTCTTGCTGTGCGGCGACAGCACTACCTACTGCGCCACTACGTCACCTAAAAGAAAAACAGTCAATTTTTTTTTTTTATAGATGTATCATAATGCGTGCGGTAGAGGGTTAAATGTGTATGCGTATAATGGACCCCAGGAGGTTGATATGACAAAATCAACCTAAATATGATCTGCTGTGTTTTTACATTTAATGTGCATCAAAATTAAGGTTGTGTAGCCAATGTTTTAGTGCCTTTTCACTTCAGCTTTTGATGAGAGTTTTAATGATTTACTAAAAACTGTACTTTTTTTTAAATTTCAGACCCAATTAAAGAGTATGAGGAGAGGAAAGAGGAGGAACATCATATCAAAATTGAGGACAAAACTCATTTAGAGGCTGATGGTATTTTAAAAATAAGAGACAAGAATCGATTCACCTGCACTCAGTGTGGAAAGAGTTTGGCAAGCAAAAACAATCTTAAGATTCACATGAGAATCCACACTGGAGAGAAACCATTCACATGCACTCAGTGTGGGAAAAGTTTCAACCAAACAGCAAACCTTAATAAACACATTAGGATCCACACTGGAGAGAAACCATTCACATGCACTCACTGTGGGAAGAGTTTCAGCCAATTATCAGACCTTAATAAACACTTGATGATCCACGCTGGAGAGAAACCATTCACATGCACTCAGTGTGGGAAGGGTTTCAGCAAACCATCAAACCTTAATCAACACATGAGTATCCACACTGGAGAGAAACCATTCACATGCACTCGGTGTGGGAAGAGTTTCAGCAAATCATCATCGCTTTATAGACACATGAAGATCCACACTGGAGAGAAACCATTCACATGCACTCAGTGTTGGAAGAGTTTCAGCCAATCATCACACCTTAATCAACACATGATGGTCCACACTGGAGAGAGACCATTCACATGCACTCAGTGTGGGAAGAGTTTCAGCCAATCATCACACCTTAATCAACACATGAAGATCCACACTGGTGTGAGAGAGTATATGTGCTTGGAGTGTGAGAGAACTTTTATTACAGCTGCAAAATTGAAACAGCACCAGAGGATTCACACTGGAGAAAAACCGTACAAGTGTTCACACTGCAATAAGAGGTTTACTCACTCAGGAACCCTGAAAACACATGAGAGGATTCACACTGGAGAGAAACCGTAGACATGATCAGTGTGTACAGAATTTCACTCATTCGGGGCAGCTTAAGAAACACATGGGCTGTGTCTGAAACAGCCTACTACTCAGTAGCTACTGCATTTGAATTTAAACGTACTACTCAGTTGTTTAAAAAGTATGTTCTATACTGTCCAGTGTTTCCTCTAGGATTTTTTCCAGCTGTAGCGGCAGGCCTTTTGATCTACCAACTACCTATGCCATTATTTCAATGACAAATGTCGTGACGCAGTACTACAAGTCGAGATCAGATGCAGATTTTTTTTGCTTGCGCAAGGATTTCCTCTGTTCATGTACAAAACTTCTTGCACGCCAAATATACGCTCCTCAAGTGCAATTTATGTCTCCAACATTTATTAGATTGGCTAGGAATATTTATGAATGTCTCCAATAGACCTATAGAGCGGCATTAATGTGTCCTGACGTAAAGTGAAACGGCTATAAACTCCAGCAAGATAAAGTCTTTGTTTGTTGTATGCAGAGCCATAGACCTTTATCTATAAATAAAGTATAATTATGGAAACTGTATTTATCCTGACAGCAGATCACCCCTCTGCGTACCGACGGCAAATGATTTAGCACCGGCAGTGTGAAGGTATTTCCCTTGTACAGTCAAACCGATCTGCTTCTCCTTTATTTTGAAAATTTAATTTGACCCTTTATTCTTTTTTTGTTCACAATCACAGATATTTTAAGTGAGAGTTTCAGAACTTGTCTGAGTTTATTACGTCTGAGCGATTACTGCAAATTCACCACACATCTATATTGATATACTTTATTCAAACAGCAATAAATATAGTTAAATTGCCATGCTTACATAAAGCATAGTGCAAATATAAATACCCCTTTATTGACCATAGGCTGTTAAACAAACATAAATTGTAGAACGTGATGATGTCAGTAATATGCAAATTAGCGTATGACGTAATCTAGCGACTTTTCGGGCAGAGCTTAGCGCCTTTTCGTTGAAAATAGTTGGCAACAGTGCAAATAAAGCACAGCACTACTACAATTACAGAAAAGTTTGTTATAATTTACTTGCCTTTTAATACGTTTTGATGCGATTACAACCCGCTATTTAAAAAAAAAACAACAATGTTCAGAAGCTGAAATGTAGCCGTGGTGGGATAAATTTTGGAGTGGCGCTCCACCATGGAAAAATTAATGTAACGGAAACCTTGCAGTATGAATGTAAGCAGTATGAATGGAATTCGGACGTACTACATCAGCCATTTTGTCATGATCATGTGACCTACCCACGTGAGTTGTGTCGCTTCACTCCCATTCATGAATTCTCTCGCGTGGCATCATGGAATAGCACAGCGTCCATCCGTTGCTTGCTTCATCAGCTCCATAGTGAGTCTTAAGAGAACGTTCGAGGGTGTTATTGAGGGAGGGGTTTACTGTCACCGTACATCACGCTTTTGCTCTCTCCTCCTGATCGGTGTTACAGATTAGCCCTGTCATCAGCTTTTATTTGCAGTCACAGGAGCACAGGTCATTTGAGCTAATTCATTCCACCTGTCTCTTGTTTCCCTTTATCCTGTTTATACCACATCATTTCCCTTCATGTTTGTCACTATGGTATTGGTAGTTTGTGTGCATATTATTTTGATACTCACCCTGTATTTGTGTCCAGGACCGCTAGTGAGCGAGTGTCTGGTTGCTTTTTTCCAAGGCACTTCCTCAGCGCTCACCCGACTGGATGTTTACTTTGATTTTTGCTTTATCCGGGACTCACTCCTCAATAAAGACTTGTTGTTTTTCTGCATTTGAGTTCACTCTTTTTTACTCATGACACAAGTATTTTCTTTCTCATTTGTTTAAATGTCTTTAGATTTTGCCATGATGTTTAGCTTTTGAGGCTCTTTTGGTCTACTTCACTTTGTCAGACAGGTGCTATTTAGGTGATTTCTTGATTGAGAACATGTGTGGTAGTAATCAGGCCTGGGTGTGGCTAGAGAAATTGAAGTCTGTGACATAAAATTATGTTTTAATGGGAAAAACATTTTCACACAAGGTTATGTAGTTCAGTATTTTGTTTTCCTTTTAAGAATAAAAACCTTCATTTAAAAACTCCACAATGTGTTTAATTGTGTTATCTTTGACTAATATTCACATTTGTTTGATGATCTGAAACCGTTAAGTGTTAGAATTCTGCATTGCATTCTGTACATGCAGATTACTAAACCAGAGAACATTTGTCATTTAAAGATGCAGATTTAAGGATTTATGCAGATATTGTGCAGGTATGTCTCATGTCTGTGAGGCAAATATTCACAGAGATTCAGCTGGTTTTTTTCAGTAACACTTTTTGATTCTCCATTTGAGTATTAGTAGACTGTCTGCTTAATATCTGCTGATACTGCTCTTTCAACAGACATTTAACTGACTTTAAGAAACTTTGCAAGTGGATGTTATCTTACATTAACCCTAACCCCAACCTGTCACTCTACTTATAATCTATTGAAATTTAGTGGGGGCATGTAGATGCATTCATTCATTCATTTTCTTTTTGGCTTAGTCCCTTTATTAATCTGGGGTCGCCACAGCGGACTGAACTGCCATGTAGATGCAATGTAACCTAAAATCAACAAATGGACCATCAAATTAAAGTGTTTTTCTTTTCTGACAGGTTTGCCAGTCAGTATGAGAAAGCATCCCCTATCTGCTTTACAAGTTTTACAAAACATGTTGTTTTGTTGTAACTATGAATATATACAAATAAAAAATAGGCCCTTTACAGCTTTCAAATCTATGTCTCATCGATATGACCAAAAATTACTTGGGATCAATCATATAAGAGTCCGCTTCAGTGTGTATATGTGTAATGGAAGATGGTTGATATGACAAGATCTATCTGTTATATCTTTAAAAATCACACCAACACAGTGTGTACAACAACTCCTTCACTTTACTTTTTTGTCTTCCAGACCCGCACATAGACAAAAGGAACTTTAATAAGTCAGACATAACAAAATGATCTCAGAACAATGAATCTTTACTAAACAAGGCATGTGCGAACATAACATTTTCCCCCTCCTACACGACCTTGGAATGAAATGACACAAAGTCCTGTAAATGTCCTGGGCGAGAACGAATGCAAACAGGCCGGGGAGAGACACGGGCTGAGACTGGTTGGTCTGTGATTGGTAGGTACCAGTGTCAGAAGGCAGACTGATAGACATATCTGAGGCCTGCACAGGGACTGTCTGAGGTGACATTCGGAACTCTGGAAGGTTGGCGGGTAAATCCGCGGGCGCTGCGGATAATCCGCGGGTCGGGCGGGTCGGGTAATAAAAAAAATACATTATGATTAATTGCGGGTGGGTCGCGGGTGGATGTAGCGGGTCATAGCAGTGGACCAGCAAAAAAGCAGAGAGTGGACTTGTGAAGAATGTGAAGATGAGAGACGCCCAAAATAATGGATGAAGTGCAAGAGTACTGTGCTAACTTCAGTTAGAGGAGTCATCAGAGGGAAATCTGCTATCGTTCTGGGAGAAACAAGATCGCTTATTTAAACGACTGCAGCGCCTTGCAAGGAGAAGCTTGTGCATTCCTGCAACAAGCCGTTCGCGTGAACGCTCATTTCAAGAGTTCCCGCTTAGCTGATGATTTAATAGAAGCTTATTTGGCATGCTGTCCCGGGAGAGAGCCCTGAGCTTAAGGGATACTCGAGCCCAGGGCTTCCTCCCGTTCGTAGAGCGAGAGGGGAGCTTAAGCTTAGGTAGATCTCAAACTCCCCGTTGCGATAGCTTAGAGAAACTCTTGAGGAGGAATAGAGTTGGACTGTTATATTTGATGCTTATTCTATTATGCGTTAAGTATATTTTTGCGTGTGGGAGGAAACCGGAGGACCCGGGGAAAACCCACGCAGACACGGGGAGAACATACAAACTCCGCACAGAAACACCCGCCATCCTGGCGAGGACCGGGGCTGGCAGTGTTCTTGCTGTGGGGCAACAGTGCTAACCACTGGGCCGCCGTGTCGCCCGTTCTAAGAAAGGAGGAGAAAGGGGAGGAAGGGGGGTTTCTTCCATACGAAGATAGCAGTGGACTGAAACAGTGGTTATTAATAGTATATGTGGGATCATATGATTGGAAGATCATAATTAGTTAATGCGAGACCAGCTGTGGTAAATCATAAGCACGTGGTCCTCTCGAAATTAGTTTATGTATAAACTTCACTTCAAGAGTTCCCGCTTAGCTGATGATTTAATAGAAGCTTATTTGGCATGCTGTCCCGGGAGAGAGCCCTGAGCTTAAGGGATACTCGAGCCCAGGGCTTCCTCCCGTTCGTAGAGCGAGAGGGGAGCTTAAGCTTAGGTAGATCTCAAACTCCCCAAAATGCAATTAAATAAACGCTCGGGACAGCAGCCGCGTATCAGAAAACACCCCAAAAGGCAAGGAGACTATAGCTATATCCGGCTGCTGGATATAGAATAAGGGAAAGATAGGCTCCAGCGGGAGGCCTGACATGGGAGGGTTAGGGTGGGCTCTAAGGGGCATTGGAACTGTAGATGAAGCTGTAGATAGAACAACCAGTGGTATGTTAAGCTAGGGGAGTGGGAATGTGATGAGGAGGGCCGAAGAGGAGGACTCTTGCAGGAGGTGGATGGGTGAGACTCTTGCGAGAGTCGAAGCTCAGTTTGACCTCTGCGGAAGTCAGAGCTGGGGGGGGGGGGGTGGGTGGGGGGGGTGGTTCCTTAGAAGTTCGAGCACTCGCCTGAGTTATCCTAAGGTACATGGGCTGAGTGGAGATTTAGGGCATCAGGGGCGGGGGGGGGGGGGGGGGGGGGGGGGGGGGGGGGGGGGGGTTATGAAAGCTCGGAAGGACCCCTGTGGGGATCAGAGCTTAGGGGTGGAAGCTTAAGTAATTTAGAGAGAAATTGGAAGGAGGGAGATGTAAAGAGGGAAGGAAGTAACTCCTGCGGGAGTTAGAGCTCGAAAGGGGTGAGGGTTTAAGCGGGAGGGGAGAGAAAGTTGGAAATGGAGTATTGAAGATTTTGAAAGGTTAGGGGAGAACTAGCATGTTAGGGTGGTTCTTGTGGGAGTTGGTGCAAGATTGCGTGATACTTGCAGTGAGGAAGGGTGCGGGTGGGAGGGGAGTAACTCCTGCGGGAGTTGGAGCTCGGAGGGACCCCTGCGGGGGTCAGAGCTTGGGAGTTAGGGCTTAAAACAGGAGAGGGAGTAGACTAGGGTGTTTGAAGATAAGGGAGGAGCTTAAGACTGGATAGTAGAGTAAGCAAAGATGTTGGGGGTGCTTGGTGCAGGAAGGTAAGGACTCGGCATCTGAAAAAGAGGGGAACATACAGACGTTATATAAATATTGTAAGAATCCACCCACCGGCCCAATGACGGAATCCAGTGTTGTGGTCGAAGGTATCTGCGTGTATGTCTTTTCGGACGCTTCTGGAAAAGTTGTTATTTCATTAAAATTTATTGACCAATTTAACCTCTGACTTTACGCATAATTTAATCTGACTCCAATTCTATTTTATTATCAATTCACCATTCACGTTTAGCTGATCATATTTGCAGTTGTGATATAATTTAGAATTTGATATTTTCTTGGGTCTGATATTCTAATTGTACGTTCATTAGGGCCAATCGCCGCTCAGAGTTCAACGCCCCGGGTTGCGTCTCTTCTCACGGACAGAATGGAAGACACTCTGAAATTAGTCAGAGGATACGGGATGAATTAATATTTAATTAGGCTGGTTGTACAATACTAACTCGTGCCAAAAGAAAACATCTCACTTAATCAAGATCCGTAACTTGCTAGTCTCAGTGGTTATAGAATTAAAAAGATCTCCAAACTACGGGGGCGATCCTACATATAGTCTATGAGTCTAATAATTTCCATAATTATGCCGCCATAAAGGTAGCGAAAAGATTCCACTTAATCTACTGGATACAATGAATTCAGAATACTCCAGAATTAATCAAAAGGGTTAACATTTATTTTGCCAGGCAGGTAAAAACATCATTTAAATTGAATCGAAAGGAATATAAACACAACTGATCAGCATAACATATAAACACAAGTACAAATACAATGTTAAAAATAATTTGATAAAGTCAGCATACCTGGCAATATGAGAGACACACAAAGGCTGTGCGGGAAGTCTGGCTACAGAAGCTTCCCCAAGTAGTTTCCCAAGACTCCTTAAATACCCATTAACATCTTATGACACAGTCATGAATATTTAGCACCCAAATATTTGACTAGGCTTTCAGAGTTAATTAACCACCAAAAATCACATATTTGTTTGGGGTGAAAAAGTTTATCCAGAGATCTTTATTAGGGGTTGTCATCCCTAGGAGAGAAAAACCATTTACCAGTTTATCTTTTAATTAACATCTGTGAACCCAGGAATGTCCTTTGTTCTCGGAGTTAATTAACTACAAAGGTTTATCAATGAGTTTGGGTAAATAGTGCAAAAAGAGTTCACCAGTTTATCTTTTCATTAACATCTGTAAACACAAGAATGGTCTCTGGGTTAACTCCCGACGAAGGTTTATCAATTTGTTTGGGGTAAATAAAGTTGAAAGAGTTCACCAGTTTACCAACCACACCTGAATGATTATAATTAACATAACTAGATGTTTCATGGCAACAGGTGCGAGTGGTAAATAAGGTCTCATTGTCTTTCAAAGTCATATACCCCATCAGGTGATCCCATTTGATAATTTGATCTTTCACAACAACGCCAATAGACCGTATGGTGGTGGAATTTTGATAAACTTGATCTGGGTGAATTAAAGGAAAATTGGCAAAAAACCCAATACAGCCAACACATTCATTTCCAGTATATAACATTAAAGTAGACAATAATTCAGGATAGTTAATATTTTTCATCTTCTCAGATGTGAGCCATCTATGCAAATCTAAAATGTCGATGAGATCATTCAAGGCATGCCTAGGTGTCTTATGGAGACGAAGATCTAAAATTTCTTGTCTTGCAGTAGTGAATAAATCTTGTGCATACAATCTACAGGCTAAGTCATGCTCGATGGTACGGGTCTGATTGAAAATTGTTTGACTAGTCATTAGAAGCGCCTGCGCTTCAGATCTGACTGCTTTAATAATATTTTCATTACTATTGGTGATATGTTGGAAACCAGTGGCCACCTGGTTTGCCAACCATGTTGAAAATTGAGATTGACCGGTAACTTTGTAAGTGTTGGAGATAGAATTAATTGAGCCAAAAAGACCTGCTATATTTCCAAACAGGTCTCGTTTTGTGCGGACAGGTGTAATTTGGACTGCGAGTCTGTTTTTGTAATCAGAAACTAAATCATCGATGCGTGACTGTAGCCATGTATAAGTTCTATCATTGGGATTGCAATGTTTCACATACGCAGATAAAATATTAGAAATGTTATACGTCACATGTGCTATTACCAAATTAACATCATGTAGCAAGGTTTTATTTACATTTCCTTTGATCAAACCACCCGGAGGGGTGGGATAGGTTTTTGGGCACTGTGTGGGTTTTTGATATCCACACGTGGTTAAATTGAAGCAGTGATGTAGAGTCCATGAACAATTATGTGGGCTTGTGTAATTGTCCAAACTTGCTTCACATTTACCCACACAATAGGTACCATCTTTTCTTCCGGTCCAAACAAATGTCTTTAGTTTGTTTTCTAATCGAGGTTGTGTCAAATTAAATAACATTTCAGTGAATGTTAAGTGGGTTTTGTTATGCGTTATTGTGTGTGTGCATCTATATGTCGCTGGTTCAAGATCCTTGATAGAATAACATGATCTTGGATCAATGCCATAATTATTGTTTTCGTACATAGTGTACATACTGCCAATATTAGATCCTGGGTGTTCTTTAAGTTTATACCAGGCTGTAATGTTATGGTGGGGTGACGGTGCTTTTGTGTATCCGGTTATGTTTCTGTCTGGGAGAAGGTTGGACCCTATTTTACAGCAAATTCGTGTTGCACAATTTTGATCCGGCGATAAACCGGGAGGCCATATGACTATATCCTTATATGTGATTGGAATGTATGATGTGGATGGCCCCTTGAAATATTTCCATACCCATCTCCCGCATCCTAGGATATGTGTGAGGGTGATTCGTTGTCCTAATTCAATGCAGGTGGGTCCAGATACTGTTCTGGCATCTGGTCTCCATGGGATTGCAGTAGCCATCCTATGAAAAAGAAAATCAACATTAGTTCAGAGAAACCTTGAACAATTTGCATTGAGACATGTGGTGCCATTTTAATTTTCCTTTTATGGTCACTGCAACACAGCTGTTACAGACAGCTTTAATTTCATATGGTCCGTGCCAACGAGGGGAAAATGCATTCTGCTTTATAAACACTCGTATCATCACCATGTCTCCTTCTGAAAATTTTGTCTCTGAGATGGGATTAAAATGTGCGTCGTTGGCCATATCTGACTGTTGTCGTTTTAAGTCGGCCTGGCTGTACAACACTTTTAATCTTTCTTGCAGTTGCCTTAACACTGTCTGCTGTGTCGCGAGTATGAGAGGCCCTAGATCTGCTGGGGAAATTTCTGGGTCAATGGGTAACTTCATTACCCTTCCCGTCATAAGCTCGTATGGACTGATGCCCGTGGCTTTTGAAGGGGTTGCTCGCAGTACAGTCAAAACAGTTGGTAGTGCATTAATCCATTGATTCTGGTGTTGAGCTATCTGTTTAGAGATATTTTCTTTAATGGTGCGATTTGCTCGTTCAACCATTCCAGAACTTTGTGGTCTGTATGGAATATGAAATTTCTGCTTAATGTTTAGGATTTTACACATGTCTTTCATGATCTGTCCGGTAAAGTGAGTCCCTTGATCAGATTCGATTTGAATTGGTGCTCCCCAGAGAGGGATGATCTGATTCGCCATCACACGCGCCACTGTGTTTGCGGTGTTATTACGAGTAGGAATTGCTTCAACCCATTTTGAAAATTTGTCAATTATCACAAGGCAGTAGCGATATCCCCCTTTTGCACTGGGTAACGGACCAATAAAGTCTAATTGCAAGGACTCCCAGGGCCCTTTAGGTGGTTCAGGCCTACATAGATTCGTTCGGCCTTGTTTTCCTTGATTAACTGTGGCACACACCAAACAAGAGTTACACCATCTCTCAATGTCAGCTGCCATTCCTTGCCACCAAAATTGGTTTTGTATCAGCTGGGTTGTTTTTGCTGCTGACACATGCGCATAATCATGATATAATTTGATTACCGGTTTTTGGAGGGCTTCCGGAACGACAAATTTTCCATCGTGGAGAATAATGCCTTCGGCCACACTTATCATCCGATCATGTTTTAAGTACGGCACAAGTTCTCCATCAGAAGCCCACAGATCTTTTTGATACTGTATTAAGTCGATTGGAGTGACTTGAACCGCACTGGCCACAGATACAGATGTGTCGTTTTTCCATTGCTCGCCTTTCACGGCTGCTAGCTTAGCCATTTGATCAACAATGTTATTGTTTTTCTCGTGCACATCCGGGTCTTTGGTTATGTGCGCGCGCACTTTCACAACAGAGACGGGGTTCTCGTGCATCTGTATCGCACTCCAAATTGCAGTTATGGTGTTGAAATGCTTGATAGGTGTCCCGGCAGAAGTGAGGAAATTCCTCAATTGCCATTGAGCCATAAAATCGGTTACCACCCCAAACGCATAGCGACTATCTGTATACACGCAAAGCGGTTCGGGGTGTGCTTTGATCGCCTCAAGCAATGCAATGAGCTCAGCTTCTTGTGCGGATATGTTAGGCGGCAGTTTGAATAATAGCTGCCGTTTCGCATCTGTCTCTGCAAGTTGGGGGGACCACACTGCACAGCCTGCATAGAAATGACCATCTTGACAAAATCGTGATCCGTCTATGTATACCTGCACTTGGCCTGGCAACAACCGGTCATATACGAGACTTTGTGTCTCTTGTTCAGGCTGACACGTGTGGGGGTGTCCCTCAACGTCACCAAGCAGATGTGGCAGAATTCGCGTATTCTTTATTATGATTTCGCGTGATTGAATGTCGGCTAGCCACCTCGCTAATCTTTGAGAGGAAACTCCTTTAATTCGGCCCTGTATCAGCATGCGTACAGGCGTGTGCATGGTGTGCAAAACAATAGGTTGAAACCCCACCATGGGCTCCGTTGTTTTTAACATCCAATGCACCGCCAGAACATGCTGAGTGCAGGGATCGAATCCCTGCTCCACCAGTGATTTTTTCCGGCTATAATAAGCGATTGGGCGTAGTTTTCCACCACATTCCTGAGCTAGAACTCCGCTTATTGTAATTTCATGCGCATCTACTTGGATGTGAAATGTTTTTGACGGGTTGGGCAAACCCAGGGCTGGCGCGGCGCACAATCGTTGTTTTAAATCGGTAAACGCCTGTTCGTGTAAATCTGTCCATTTCAGGACATCGTTCGGTTTAGTTTTCCCTTTCAAGAGAGAGTATAAGGGAGCTGCGGTTTTTGCAAAGTCGGGAATGAAGTCTCGTAAATAGTTTGCTGTACCCAATACCTTTTGCAGTGAGTTTAAAGTGTGGGGTCGGGGCAGTTCGGCGATACATTTTTTTCTGTCATCCGTTAAGGCTTTATGATTTTGAGTCAGGGAATACCCTAAATAGTGTACTTCCCTTTGTGCGATTTGAGCTTTGTCTTTGTTCATTTTGAATCCTGCATCACCTAACGTCTGCAACACTTTGTCAGCCAATTGCAAGTGGTTCTCGAATGGTTCCTCTGTGGCTATCAAGATGTCATCTACATAGTGAACTACTTCACCAGTCCCTAGCAAGGGACCGAGTACATCCGCCACCGCTCGATGGAAAATGGCTGGGCTGTTATGAAGGCCTTGTGGCATTCGTTCCCACGTATACTGCATTTGATTCACAGTAAACGCCAGTTTCCACTGGTCTTCGCGTTTGACTTTAATAGACCAAAAGCCATTTTTAATGTCAAGCACCGTGAACCACGAAGCATTGGTTGAAACTTGTGATAAAATTGTCGAAGGATTTGCCACTATCGGAGTTGCCTTGGGCAGAACTCTGTTAAGGCGCTGGTAGTCGATACAAAGACGCCATTTACCGTTAGGTTTTGGTACGGGTAAACACGGAGAGTTTGTTGTTGAACAACATCGCCGAACCACCCCTCTCACTTCAAGCTGCTTCACTATTTCATGAACAGCGGCCTCTGCCTCTGGTTTGATGCGATATTGTTTTTGCGGGGGAGGGGGCTCTCCCTCGATGCACACTTCAAAGTCAATGAGGCCGCAGTCATGCTCGTGATTCGCCCAAACATCAGTGTGTTTGTTGATGAGGAGTTGGACTGGGTCTGGTTTGGATATGGACATAATGGTGGCCTGTTTCTGGTTCTGACATGTCTTGGTTGTTTTGTTAGTTTGCACCTCGATCAATTTCTCAAAACAGTGGATAACAAAGCCATGCTTTCTCATAATGTCCATTCCCAACACAGTCCCTTCGCTGTTATCTGGTAAATACCAGAACGGCTCATTTAGCACTACAACGCCTAAATCAAGTCGGATCGGGAGTGTTTGAATCGCTGTCACTGAAGAGTTGTTTATCCCTTGAATTTGAATCGTTCGTTTGCTTAGGGGCATTAAAATATTAGTGCAAGAACAGGCAGCTCCGGTGTCAAGAAGAATATTAACTAACCGGCCTCCAAGGTTAGCTCTTATTTTAATTCGGTTGCCGCTCTGGATAATGCTCCCTAACGTAATGGAGGCCACGCACCCCTATTGGAGATGGTATTTTCTGAGCACTTCCATCATATCTGCTTGCAAGCGCTTGCATCGGTCGTTTTGATTTCTAGAGGGTTCGCCTGTTTGGTTTTCATCGCCCTCGGGGGCTTTGCATTTGATAAGCAGCTCCTCCAATTCTTTCAGGATTTCACTGTCAGATTTAGAATGCACTTTCTGATTGCCTCCTTCCCTGCGTAACTTGAAGCAGTTTTGGGTCGCGTGATTGTTTTTGTTGCAATACTGACAGGGAGGCCGCGGATTTAGCTTGAAGGTAGTCGCGCCTTTTCCTTCGGCGAGCCATTGGGTTGTTGAAACTGAACGAGATTTTACTTGTTTAAGTCGAGACTCTATTTTGGAAGCCCAATCTACCAGTGACCGATAGGTGTTTTCTGATGGATCGGCTCCATGTATCAGCGCTTGTTGGATATGATGCCCTGCATTGTTTTTCAGGATTTGTAGTAAAACTTCCTGATCGCGCTGTGCATCTTCCAAGCCCGAATGCTCTTTGTACGTAACCCACATACGCTCCGCATATATTTCGAATGGTTCTTTATTCGCTTGCTTTATTTCTAATATCCTATCCCATTCGGCGTGTGTCGGTCCCCTTAGCTCGAGCAGAGCTTCTCTTAATCTTTCATATACATCTTTTTCATCCTCATCCTCCCGTTTAACCAGGATTTCTCCGGTTTTCAATTTTTGTGACATTTTTGGTTTTAACTCTTCGGGGATAGTGAGGAGGGCTATTTGCCACGCGTCTCTAATCTCTAGATTATACACTGAGGTCTGCAGCATCAAGTTGTCCCAGTAGGGTTGGAAAGGGCCTCTTCTCGGCATCATTCCCACAACTTCTTTGTGTTTTGTGCATTCCTCACATGTTAACGGGCGACTGATCGTAGTTATTTCATCATCCGCGTTGGTCATTGTTTTGAGTACAGCAACTTTTTGAGTCTTTCTGCGAACGACGCCAGTTTTAGCTCTAGTTAGTACGGGGCTACGGCTTTTCCCTTCGGGCCTATTTGGGCGATAATAAATATCGCTTGTAGGCTCCGGAGAGGAATCGCGTACCATCATACTACCCTTCGGCTTAGAAGCTCGACTGCGAGCCTCGCTTATGGGAAGATGATCTTTATTGCTACTCGCGAAAATGGAGCCATCATCTTCATCACTATCGCTGTCTATTTCGCCTCCACATTTAGCATTTATAGCCGCCAATTTCACCTCGGCTACGGGGAATCCTGCAGAATTGCAGCATTCTTCGATCGCAGCGGTGTAATTTTTCCCCAACTTTAACTTTTTTTCAAGCTTTTTTATTTGGCTTTCCATTGCCTCGCCCTGTCTTGCCCAAGTTTGTTTGTCGTACACCGAAGCCTCGACTTGTGCTCGGAGTTTTCTCAGCTCTTCCGATCGCGCAATCTCTAAATCTTTTATGCATGCGATTATGCGCTCGTTTTCAGCAATAGTTGCTATATCATTACGACGTAGCAAGTAGATTATTACAAAGATCAGCTTTCGATAGGATGATTTAGTTTCTAGCTTTCGGCCATCGGTAAGATACCAGGCTAGAATCTGATCATTATTCCAGTCAAAATCTAATCCATTGTTTTCACGCAAGCGGAAAAGGAGATCTTTCAATTTTGAGGCCATAGACTCCATCACCTCCTTGTCTATACTCGTGCTACCATTTCCCTGATACTCCATATTGTCTGTTATTAAACTCAGGTTATACCGGATTTCTACGGTCTCCGGCCTGTCGTGGGTATGTCGACCCGTTCTAAAAATGTGTCTATATGGGGTGTGTTTTAACTTTCCCTAAAGACTTCCTAGAATAAGAACAAAAATGGACTTACCACAATAGCTGGAGAGACAGAAGGAGAAGCTCAAACCTCATACTCAGTTTGGATCTGAATAGTCGCGCCGAAAAGACGTCACTCGCCTGGGACAATCACGGAGGGCACGTCACCACTGTAAGAATCCACCCACCGGCCCAATGACGGAATCCAGTGTTGTGGTCGAAGGTATCTGCGTGTATGTCTTTTCGGACGCTTCTGGAAAAGTTGTTATTTCATTAAAATTTATTGACCAATTTAACCTCTGACTTTACGCATAATTTAATCTGACTCCAATTCTATTTTATTATCAATTCACCATTCACGTTTAGCTGATCATATTTGCAGTTGTGATATAATTTAGAATTTGATATTTTCTTGGGTCTGATATTCTAATTGTACGTTCATTAGGGCCAATCGCCGCTCAGAGTTCCACGCCCCGGGTTGCGTCTCTTCTCACGGACAGAATGGAAGACACTCTGAAATTAGTCAGAGGATACGGGATGAATTAATATTTAATTAGGCTGGTTGTACAATACTAACTCGTGCCAAAAGAAAACATCTCACTTAATCAAGATCCGTAACTTGCTAGTCTCAGTGGTTATAGAATTAAAAAGATCTCCAAACTACGGGGGCGATCCTACATATAGTCTATGAGTCTAATAATTTCCATAATTATGCCGCCATAAAGGTAGCGAAAAGGCTCCACTTAATCTACTGGATACAATGAATTCAGAATACTCCAGAATTAATCAAAAGGGTTAACATTTATTTTGCCAGGCAGGTAAAAACATCATTTAAATTGAATCGAAAGGAATATAAACACAACTGATCAGCATAACATATAAACACAAGTACAAATACAAGGTTAAAAATAATTTGATAAAGTCAGCATACCTGGCAATATGAGAGACACACAAAGGCTGTGCGGGAAGTCTGGATACAGAAGCTTCCCCAAGTAGTTTCCCAAGACTCCTTAAATACCCATTAACATCTTATGACACAGTCATGAATATTTAGCACCCAAATATTTGACTAGGCTTTCAGAGTTAATTAACCACCAAAAATCACATATTTGTTTGGGGTGAAAAAGTTTATCCAGAGATCTTTATTAGGGGTTGTCATCCCTAGGAGAGAAAAACCATTTACCAGTTTATCTTTTAATTAACATCTGTGAACCCAGGAATGTCCTTTGTTCTCGGAGTTAATTAACTACAAAGGTTTATCAATGAGTTTGGGTAAATAGTGCAAAAAGAGTTCACCAGTTTATCTTTTCATTAACATCTGTAAACACAAGAATGGTCTCTGGGTTAACTCCCGACGAAGGTTTATCAATTTGTTTGGGGTAAATAAAGTTGAAAGAGTTCACCAGTTTACCAACCACACCTGAATGATTATAATTAAAAAACAACACCAGTAGGGGAGAGGGATGGGGGTGAGAAGGATGCTCTGAGGGTGTTCTCGTGTCTCCTTGCCCAGATTCCAGAGTTTTTATGACTTTATTGCAAGAGACGTTTGTTTGAGTAAAAATCAGTAAAATCCAGTCTTACATCAATGACATCACATGTGCTGCTGCTACACATATATCACTATATTTTTAAGAATACAAATTTCACTGTAACGGGTGCTGTTGTTTTGCTCCAGTAATACCTTGAGAGAACACCGTAGTAGTCAGACATCCATACAAATCATTAGCATGGTGTAGAACTGCAGTCTGTCCTGGCTGACAGGTTTAGGCCATCTGCATGCTCTTCATGCCCTCAACTGGACCTTCTAGAAAACCTAGAAAGTTAAAACACATTACACCTCTTATCTGCTACTGTACAAAGTGTAATTCAAGCATTCATTTCTGACTAACTACATATTTGTCCCATAATATTGTCACATAGCATAACCTCGCAACATAATATCACAATAATAATATCAATATAAGAATATAATATCACACAACATAGCCTAACAATCAATAAACAAACAGATTAGAAAGAGAATATCACCAACCAAAGCACCAAGATTTTTAACAGATAACTTAGTAAACTTACATATGGACAAAACCTTTTCCATTCAATGCTGTGCAAGTTAGAGCGTCTCTGGAGTAAGTTACATCTCTACAAGTAAACAACAACACAACAGTGAAACGACAGCAGTTCACTTTGTAGTAACAATACAGCGTATTAAAAAGATATTGTCTTATAACGTTGCTCAGTAACTTTAAACCGCGTTTGGAGTTTATCGATTTGAATTTGCCAATTAAAACAGGTAAAAACACTAATATAGACTAAAGTTAAACATGTAGCATTAGCTCGAGATTAGCTGCTGCGTCACCGGAGCGCAAACAAGACTAAAACCCAAACTGTAAAGTTTTAAATGCTTCAAAATTCGAAACACTACAACTCAAAAGTCACCTTCAAGATTAACTGTGTGTAAAACAAGACTGGGGATAAATAAAACATGTAAAGCATCGAAAAACATGCTTACCTCTGAATTCTGTTGCACTGCAGGTGTCCGTAATTACGATTCAAACTTCCCATGAAGCGCTGCGCGTGGCCGCGTGTGCCGAGTCCTCCGATGATACCATGGTAACCACCAAAAATGTTGTTGAAAATAGGGTGAAGCCACGACGTTAATTCAACATACAGATCACGATTAAAAAATGTCAACGTTGACTTGTTTAATGATTTCTGTAACTTTTTTCAACCATTTATCATTCAACATTGTTTCAACTTTGAAACAACAACTGACGTATTTTCAACCGCATTTCAACGTTGAAGCCTGGTCATATGCAGGAAGTTTTTCAACCGTTGAACATTAAACGTTGTATCAACATTATTTCAACGTTAAAAACACACCTGACCTTATTTCAACCATATTTCAACGTTGAAGGTCGGTCGTGTGCCGGCTGGGATATAAATGTCTGCCTTTTTTGTTCATTGTCCCAACTTATTTGCCAATCTTTGTGTATTCCCTTTTTAATTATTGATTTAAGTTCAGCCCTACTATACCGGATTTGCATTTCTATCCTCTCTTTTGCCATTACTGTTTTTGCTAACCTATCTGCTGCTTCATTGCCCTCAACTCCTGAATGTGCTGGTACCCATACAAACTCAACTATCTTGTTTTTCTGCTCTACACTATGTAATACCTGAAGAATTTCTATTATAATGTCCTGCCTAGTTTCCGATTTTTTAAGATCAAGGCATAGTAATGCTGAACTTGAATCAGAACATATCATCGCCGTGTTTAGATCCATTTCCGTCCGTTTGGACTCTCAGTAGTGAATACTAACCCACACTGAACTGAGCTAAACTGAACTGAACTTAAAGTCTGAAAACTGAACTGACACTGTTTCAATTCACTATAATCTTCTATGCGAAGCTGCTTTGACACAATCTACATTGTATAAGCGCTATACAAATAAAGGTGAATTGAATTGAATTTCATAAACTTTGTCGACTGCTAGCATGATTGCTAGCAGCTCTCCTGTAAATACTGACAAATGATTTGTTATTCTTTTCCCATCTGGCACCTCTAAACTTGGAATGACATATGCGATCCCCACCCGGCCACTTTGAGAATCCTTTGAGGATCTTTTTATTATTAAATTATTCATTTAAGTTGGGGTCATTGTATGTCGCGATCTATTTTTTTTTTAGTCTATGGTCGCGATCCCAAGGTTCATTGCGATCCCAAGGTTCACTGCGGTTTTGCACTCGGTAAGTAAAAAGTAAATAAATAAAGACGATTTGTTGATTTAGATTAGGCTTTGTTTAGAACCTTTATAAAAGCAAGGTAGCTATCTCCTGGGGCAGTAAATGACTGCAGACTTGATGTAAATATAGCTTGTGCGGTAAACTAGCAACGTTATCTAATTACATCCAAGTTTATTTATTAAAAAAAATATTTTTCCCACATATAGTCATGTATAGTTCAGAACAATATAGTTATACATTTGAAGATGAGGAACAGTGTTACCAGATTGTTGTTTACCACAATAGAATTCGTGCAAAATCTATATACATTATGCAATATGCAATAAATATTACCTCTAATAATACAATTGTATTCATAACTGTTTCAATATTAAAGCAAATCAAGTGTTGCTCAAAGGTTTAAAGGCAACATTGTATCTATTATTTTTCATGCCTAAACACACACACACACACACACACACACACACACACACACTCACATATATATATATATGGAATAAATCTGTTGAGAAAAGCAAAACTGCAGGGCATGTAATTGATTATGATCTTATTTCAGTAGTAAATGTACCTATTTCAAGTAAAAATGCTACTTTTCATTATTCGAAGTATAACATAAGCTCAAGTATAGCAAAAGCTCAAGTTTAACATAAGCTCATGTATGTCACAGAATGAATATCATACACTATTACCAGTATAATTTGGCCTTTACCAATTTAGTTAATAAAAGAAAGAATCTATCATTTCTAAATTGTGGCAAAGAGGCACAACAAGCTGTCTTCTCTGTCAAATATTAATGTCAGTGATGATGGTAATGGTAAAACTAAAGGATTACCTTGGAACTTCTCATAAATTTACCATTGATCATATGTATTACAAGAGGCAGGATTTTTTTTAACGCAAGCAACATTTTAAAAATCATAATCTTAAACAGATTAAGGCTCATTTTGGACTACACTAACATTACTCTACAATTGCTTAATGCAGTACTAATGTATCTAGTAGTTTAGTGGGTTTAAGTGATATGTCACATCTGTTTTTATTCATTTCAGATGCAGAAACTTCAGACACTGGATTACAAGTCCAGTGTATTTATTGGAAAACAGTAGAAAAATCTGCAAATAAGTGGGTTGCAGACATAATTACTCATCTGTCTTCCACACTTGTAGCAATAGAATGCAGAGGCCATATGAATTCATCTTGACTAAGGGTAAGGTTTTGTTCAGAATTAATCATTATTTAAAATCATTGAATTTTCTTTGTTAATATGTACAGATTTGAAAAAATGTACTTTCTTTTAATAAAGATCTCTTCACAGCATCTGAACAGTCACAACCTCACAGAGCAGCACAACCGCCCCACTCAGGATCAGTGTAATGGTGCCATTTTGAAGCTGGAACCTCATCTTATGTACAGAAAAGGCAGAGTTGAAAATTCACTGGTTGTCTTGCATTGTGTGGTAAGTCATAGTTTTATTAATTGTTCAATTTCATTGCAACACTAAGTAGTCCATTCTGTGGCCAATATGATATAGGGCCTACAATGGGACTGACGGGATCATTTTGTTTTCTAGATAAGTACTCAAGGGGCTACACACTACACACAAAACCTGTAAACATTGACTTCCATAGTATTTGTTTTTTCCCTACTATGTATGTCAGGGGTTTCAGCTTTTCAGCTTTCTTCAAAAAACTTCCTTTGTGTTCAGCACAAAGAAACTTGCAAGTTTTATAAAAAAGGTTTACAACCACTTGACGGAGAGTAAGTACTGAACTATTCCTTTAACCCAAACTAGTTGACTTTACTAGAAAATTGTATAGAAACCCATTGCCTTAAACCCCTTACATTATATACAAGGTAAAACTTAACAGCCGTACTTGAATTAACATATTACTGTAAGTCCAATAAGATTGTAAAGGTTCTGAGTTAATTCAAGTAGGGCTGTTTAGTTTCACCTTGTGTAAAAACATAGGTGAATTAAGGCAACAGGTTTCTATGAAGTTTTTTAATAAAGTCAACTAGTTTGGGTTAAGAGTGTAATGGGTTACAGTAATAGCAGTGAATCATGCAGGCATAAAATAAATGTTTAGTCATGTAAAGCAATAAATTTGTCATAATTTAGCAATATTTTTTTAGGGTGGAGCACTGTATGCTGTTAAAGTTTTCATTAAATTTATAAGTCAAACATGAGATGTGTGTTTTAAATTGCAAGAAGTGAATTAACAATATGTTCATCAAGATTCAAATCTTGCATCTTATATTTTTTAAGGTTTTGGCCCAATAAGACCCATGTTCTGCTATTTAAAAAAAAGCATGGTGGAATTCATGTCAGCATTCTCTTCAATGAAAGCTACAGCAGTGGACATTAGTGGTGATTAAAATGTATGAGAAGAATAAGGGTGTTCATAATGAGAAGGGCAGTCACTATCCTCATCTCTGAGTCTGTAGAACTGTCAGATCTGCTTGAAATACATGAAAACATGCTGAAACTGTTTAACTTATTCAAGCAGTTAATTCAAGAGTGCCAGGTTTAATGACACTTTAACAGATAGAAATAAAAATCACTGAACTTTCTAAATCAAACCTAACAATCATCTTGATTCTTTGTTCTTTAATGATATTGTGCACATCTGATACTTTACAGTGGCAAAACCTGGGATAATGGGGCAACATGGTAACATGGGAGCGTTCCAGGAATTCCAGACACTACGCCCAAGTCTCCTCATGCCAACCGGTTTGCAATATGACAGTCTAGTCACCATAAACACCTGGACTCGCCAAGCACACTTTGGTTTTCAGTGTTTTGTAAAAAATGTTTTTGCTATTCTTCAGTAAGTACTTGAATATGTTTTTGAATAGTTTCATCGCTTTTAGGCACTTTTGATGTTTAAGTTCAGAAAGTTGTCATTATAAACATAATTTGCATTTGTCAAGAACTTGACTTGTTGTTGTGAAAGCTGTTTGTTATAAGGGCATTTCCAAAGGCATCATTTGAAAAGACTTTTTGCTGTGCAGTTTTACTTGAGCTTGACACACCAGATGTATGACATGAATAAATACCACAAAATAAATATAATAATTATAATAATAATACAAAATATACATTTCCTTCAATTATAATTGTTTTAACCATTTATTTATGTATGGTAATAAAATATTGCAATAAAAACTGTTATATAATATATATATATATTTTTTTTTGGTGTTTGCATGTTTGTGTGATTTCTTTTTTGTGGTAATTTAAATATATAATAAATATATTTCATTAAAAATGTATTGTGTTTATTTGCATACTCATTTACAATGAACTTCTATTTTTACTATTTAATGGGCACTAAATTTGTCATTGAAGTTTGAGATATTTATATTTGTTTACCTACAGGATGCAGAGTTCATTTAGAGGAAATACAGAACTATATATGTTTTCAAACATGACACTTTCTTATTATTTTATCATTCATTTCAAATTTACTATACAGCCTATGATCTGGTTTCACTGTGATCATTTTGCACATCAGGTTACCCCCACAAAGGAATCTCACTGTAAATATACATTTGTATTTTTAATAAGACATACTATTTAACATGTAATATTAATATGAATTTTAATATTTAAATTATTAGGTTATTATAATCTACCTTCAGCCGGAAGATTACCAAATAGAGACAACAAGTGTGACGTAGATTGCGACGCTGTGGTTGGACTAACTTTAAAGCCAAATTAAAAGATGCTTCGTGTTGCTAACTATGTTTTGCTAACTTGGACACTTTACTAACAGTGTCCTTTATCGATGAGGTATCGCTGTGTTTCAAATATTTACCGATTAACCAAGATCGTAACCCTAAACTTAACCCTAACTACACCTTTCAATGAACTACAATTTTCAGCGCCATGTTTTTCCCGTCCCATTTATAGAGTGGCAAAGGATTGTGGGTAATGTAGTTTAAAACCTTTTTGTAATAAAACGGAATAAATACTATTTTTAATTAACTAAAGACTATCTAAATAAGGTCATTGTGCATATATTTATGACATATATGAAAGCCAGGCAAAAATGTGCTTTTTTACAATGAGTATTTTTTTAAACAGCTTTTATTGACTTTAAGTATAAATTAGAAAACTATGTCCAACATTATTTATTAAACATAGCATAGGTAATAGTCTTGCGGATTTTCTCTTATATATTCTAATTTGACTTCGAGTTAGAGCCATTTGAAATGTGAACACTTTTTCCTTTTCCATGGGGCTCTACACATCCCCTGGGAGTAGAAGGGCAGTAAAACCTATATAGATGTATCATCTTCATAATGGACAACAAATTGTATTGTCACATGTACAGTTGTGTTAAAAAAATAAGCTGTACAACATTAGTATTCTCTTAAATCACTAGTTATTAGCAATAGTGATCTATGTTCATCGCAAATTATATGAGTAATTGGTTAATTCATTGAATAGTAAGTGTTCAGAATAATATGTGTGGATTTTATGACACTGGATTAATTCTGGAAAAAAAATTCATTAATGGTCATGTGATGTTTAATTGTTTCCACTTTATTTGAAATATGGGTAAAAGCTCTGTATTTGTTTTGAAAACAACTCATCTGAATATTTTTATTTTCTAAATCTTCAACTTGTTTGTGTGACAGTACAGTATGTTTTGATGACAATGGATGAACGTATTTAATCTATGAAATAATGATTCCACATAATTTCTTTGTCCTGCATGTGTCCCTATAATAATCTTTAAACAGTTTTCAGTTATTACACAGCATACTACACTTACTACACTATGATACTGACAAAGCCAAGGCCTGAAGTCTAAAATAAAATTTTCTCCTTTATCATACCATATTTCTTTAAATTAGTATTGCGCCATGCAACTTATTGTGTCTTGTGGTGAAACTCAATCTGGATAATTTTGTAGACACTGCATTTAATTATTGTTTTCATCATGGGTTAATTTGCTAATTATTTTCTTTATTTATCAAATGATTTGTAAGAATTGCTGCATTGTAAGAATCATGAAAATAGTAAGAAATGAGATTACAATGATAAAAAAATATCTTTAAATGCTGTGAATAGTTCAAACCTCCAAATTATTATGTTCGCGTGGGTTTCCTCCGGGTGCTCTGGTTTCCCCCACAGTCCAAAGACATGCGGTACAGGTGAATTGGATAGGCTAAATTGTCTGCAGTGTGTGTGTGAATGAGTGTGTGTGGATGTTTCCCAGAGATGGGTTGCGGCTGGAAGGGCATCCGCTGCGTAAAAATGTGCTGGATAAGTTGGCGGTTCATTCCACTGTGGTGACCCCGAATTAATAAAGGGACTAAGCCGAAAAGAAAATGAATGAATGAATATTTTATTTTCTTGCATTCAATAGAACATTATACAAAGAGCTTTTATTTTATTTTATTATTATTATTTTAAATTTTCAGCAGAACAACAGTGGTACAGGTATCTCACAACAACAAGTACAGCAGTTTTTGTTAGACATTCTAACAAATGCTTTAAAGCAGACAAAAATAAAAGGAGATTAAATTATTTTTAAGAAAGACATAGTCAGTGAGTACCCTCAAGAAAAATCCAGAAGAAGGACCAAATGAGTCAGAACACCTCAGATCTTTGATGTAAATCATAGGTTAATGTTTCCAGTGGTAGAAATCTGGTTGTGCCACATATTGACTGGAGGTATCTGAGCAGTTGACCATAATAATAATAATAATAATATACTTTTTTGGCCAAGTTTTTGAAAAAATTCAATACACATTTATCATAAACTCCATATTTTAAAAGCTCTTAATGTCAGTTAATGTATTTATTTTATTTTCATATAGAGTACCTCAAATCTATACATGTTGTTAGCAGTTAGGCATACAATAATGCTCTTAATTTACATCACTGATTGACTTTAGAGGGATGCATACATACTGTACATATCTATGTATTTGGAAAAAACAGACAACAATTTGGTTATAGATGATTACAGATTACATGCTTTAGATTCAGGATTAATGTCATCGTCTTCTGGATTACAGTGAATGAAAATCCGTAGTCAATGTCATACTCATCAGCTGGAGCTTTATTTAAAAAAATGTATGTTCTCTGCTCCAGCCAAAACTTGCAGGTACCTTGCAGGTCTCTAGCTTGAACTCTCATTTCGTTGTTTTTTTATCAGTTATTTTGTTGCTTTCCAAGAATGATGATCCACAGACCTTTCAACCCCTCTTCATTTAGGCCACATGTCGAATCTTAAAAGAAGAACAAAATAACATTAAAATTTATTAATTAACATCCTTTGGACTGGGTAACCTTATGCTTATGTTTGTGCCAAATAATACAAATACATACTTTTCAGTAGCAAACAAGCAGGACAGTTCTCTGAAGGATCCAGGATGAGTTGAAAGGTATTTGTAGTGGTTGGCCATCTCTGCCACAAGAATCCTCTGCTTCTCCTGAAGAATCCTTACTAGCATGATGATGTTGAATGCCCTTCTCTTTGTTGTTAGATCGACAGAGTCTGAAATGCATTCATAAGAAGAAAGTTGTATCATATGGATTATACATCAACTTTTAAAGAATTAAAACTGTCAGAAGTCTAGTGTACATACCATGCCATATGATGAAGACATCCACATCATTTCTGTTTTTTGTTGTCTTTGCTTTTGCTAGTAGAAACAAAATACAATAATAGTAACACTTGCAATTTTTTATGACTACACGTACTATTAATAATAATTTCCTCACCATCTGCCCACTCCGCTACATCACAGACCAAAGTCTTCCGATTGGTTTCTGGTCACTGCCAGTTTCATGGATTCTGTTTGCAACTTGTTTTGCAGAGCTTCTGTGGTCAACAGTGATAATCAATCAAAAATCATAATACTATTCAAATAGGTTACTGAACATCTAAAACAAATTCTACTGGATGTCGTTACCTTCTGATATCAACAAGTCAGCGGGATGGCCAAATTGTTGAACATCTGCTAATTCCAGCACATGACCATGAGAGTTACAGTAGCATGTCTGTTCACTGCAATCCTCGAGAGGAAACATTGCACTGTTCCAACCTCCGCTCCAAGAGTTAAACCACACCTATCATGGTATGCCTCACTCCATTTCACCTGGTTAACATATACAAACAAACAAACAAACAAACAAGTTAACTAATAACAAAGTTTTGGCATTCACCTGTAGATCAGTTTAAGATAATCATATAGTTCACCTATCTCACATTTAAATTCATGTGCTTTGGCATGAAACACCAAAATGAAGGGCTTAAAGAGGGTGCTGAAGCTTTGAACAGCTTTTTGCAACCCTTTGGAGGTAGTGTAATTAGTTAATGCAGTCCACAAATATTCCTGTCAATCCTTAAACATTATCTGTAAATACACATTCAAAGAATGCTGTGTTTGAAAAAGAAAAGAAACAGTACAGAACAAGTACATAATAGTTTATATATTATAATCTAATTTTACTAGGTGAACATCATAGAGCTGTTTTCTTATTAATTTAGTTTCAACACATACAGTTTAAAGTACCTAGTGCATTCTTGAAATGATAATGCTTATGGTTCACATCTACTTAAATTGGCAGTATATCTGGTGTGGAAGGACAGATGAAGGGCTCTTCCTTGCAAATTCTATACACCTTGTATCGCACAGACTCCCACTCAAAATTGTCTCAGAAAACTGTCTGCTGAGATCTTGGCAGTCTATTAAAAAATAATTATACCAATATCTTTTCCACCTACAATGGAAAGAATATACAAATATTTTAGGATATATAAATTTCAAGAGTTCACACTTAGATATTGCTTGACGCTAGTAGCAGGTTTGGCATGCTGTCCCGGGAGAGAACCCTGAGCTCGGAGATAATTGAGCCCAGGGCTCCCGCCTGGTCAATTGAGCATGTACGGGGAGTACGAGATCAGGTAGTTCTCGAGAGCTCCCCGTGATAAGGAAAGAAAGGTGGAGAAGGGGTGGATGGGGGGTTTCTTCGGAAAAACGAAGATAAGGGAGTAATGTTTGCTAGGCTATTTATAATGAGTTTAAATTACTCTGATTGGCTAACTAGTGATTGGAGATGAGGGACCAGCTGCGGTCAATTATATCACGTGCTCCTCTCGAAATTAGTTTGTGAAACTTCACTTCAAGAGTTCACACTTAGATATTGCTTGACGCTAGTAGCAGGTTTGGCATGCTGTCCCGGGAGAGAACCCTGAGCTCGGAGATAATTGAGCCCAGGGCTCCCGCCTGGTCAATTGAGCATGTACGGGGAGTACGAGATCAGGTAGTTCTCGAGAGCTCCCCAAGATGCATAATGACTCGGGACAGCAGCCGAATATTCGAAGAAACTCCCCAAAAGGCTAAAAGTGCTATATCCGGCTGCTGGATATATTGGTTTTTTCCAAAAGGGAAAGTAAAGAGGGCTCCTGCGGGAGCAAAGGCTGAGACGGACTCCTATGGGAGCCCAAGCATGGTTGGCGTGGGTAATAATTACTCCAGCGGGAGTAGAGACTCGGGGAGACCCCAGCGGGGGTCAGAGCCATGGGGTGGGGATCCGGCTGGAATAAAGGGGGAGGGGGGAGGACTCCAGCTGGATAGGGGAGGTGAAGAGGGCAGGGGGGGGGGTATGGACTCCAAGGGAGTAAATTGCTCGAGGAACACTCCTAATGGAGATAGAGCTGGGAGGTGGCAGCACTATATATACATATATATGTATATGAATATATAAATATATATATATATAATGGGGTAAGCTAGGGCCTTGGGGGGGCGTAATTTTTTCTTGACTCCAGCGGGAGTCGAAGCTCTTGGGCACTCCAGCGGGAGATAGAGCTGTATGTGCCATCTCCGGCTGGGGTCGGGAACGAGGAAGGGCAGATTGGTGCCCCAGCTGAAGGGTGAGTGGCAGTTGGGCGATGACCCCAGCGGGGGTCAGGTGCTCGGGATTGCTCCAGCGGGAGCTGAGCTTGAGGGTGACAGCACTATATATAGATACATATTTATATGCGTGGGTGCATATAGATATATATATATATAAATAAATTCAAAATAAATAAAATGGAAAAATAGAAATGAATGCAAAAATAAAAATAAATTTAAGCTAAGGGTGGGGAGGGACGGTGACGTGACTCGTGCTCGTGTCACAGCTCGGGTGGTGGAGCTATATTGGCCAGCTCCAGTAGGAGTCAGGGAAAGTGAGGGGGCGGTGGAGACTCCTTCTGGAGGGTGACGGGCAAATTGGTGCTCTGGGGATGTTCCTGCGGGAACTAGAGCGTGAGGGTGGCAGCACTATATATAAAACCATATTTATATACGTGGGTGCATATAGATATGAATTTATATAAATAAACCAAAAATGAAAACAAATGAGCTATATTATATATCATTTTAATAATGATATATAATATCAAAAGCTAGGGTCTGGGGAGGGCTGTGAGATGATTCCTGCGGGAATCGAAGCTCGGGGGAAATACTCCAGCGGGAGTCCGAGCCATGGGGGGGGCAGGGTCCTGCTGGAGACATGGATAAAGGAGGGGGTTGTGGGGACTCCAGCGGCAGCGGCCAGGGGGGACGGGGGTGACGGGGGGGGCCTGGGCGGGAAAAACTCCAGCGGGAGTTAGGTGAGTGAAAAGGGGGGAGAAAGCTGATTGGACTCAGAGCTTGAAGGAAGAGGTTAAATGGCGGGGTCATGCCCGCGCCCTTGGGTAGTTGAAGAGGTTGGGAAGCGCCTCTGCCCCGGGGAAGCCGGCTTCGCTTGGTCGTGTCTCCTCCCTTGAAAGGTTGTGTCTAGATTGGACTATGTCTTTGAACGCTTGAATTGGGGTGTCTGGTGGTGAGGGCTCTCTGTGCTTCTCTGAGATGGCTGTGGCTAAGGCGAATGTAGGATTTGAAGGCGTCGGAGGACCACCTTCCTAGTGTTTGTATGTGCTGTTGTGATAGCCCTTTGTGTGCTGCTGTGGTGGCGGCTCCTATTCTGAATGAGTGGCTGGAGTATGATTGTGGTGGGAAGCCTGAGTGTTGGAGGACTGCCTTAAGGTGTTTTTGGAACCAGAAACGTGTCACTGGGCGATTTGAGTCATCTATAAAAAGGGGTGAGAGGGGGCTAGGGCTTAGTGTTTTCCTGTAGTGTAGGTATGCTAGGAGTGTTTGGAATGGGCTTGTGGGGGAGGGGATGTTAAATATGTAAATGAAGTGTCCTTTTCTGGATTGATCTGTTTTACTTTGCTTAATGAGGAATGCGATTGTTTCCTCATCAATCAAAGTTAGATCTGATATAGAGGGGTGGATATTAGCGTCAAATGTAGATGTTACTGTAATTTCGGAACATCTGAGAAACCCAAAGAAAGCGAGGATAAACATGGCATCTAAGGTATGGTCTGTGTGAAGGGATGAGTATCCTTTTCTGAGTGTGGAAATGCATTTGCTAAGTATGTTGTGTGTAATGGGCAGCCTACTGTCTGGGAGGGGAGGGTGAGCTTTTTGTATGCCTTTAATCAAAAGGCTGATTTGTGAATTAGCTATTGAATCGGAAATGGAGCCGTGCATGAGCTTGTGAAAAAATTGGATTCCGCTTAAATAGCTCCTGATTGAGTTAGCTTGGATGTGTTTGTGTGAATGGAGGTATGTGATGAATGAAGTGATTGTAAGTAGGGTAAAGTTGGGGAATGTAGTGTTGTATAGGGAATGGAAGCGTTTAAATGCTTTCCATGCAGTAAAATATGAGAGAAGGGTCCTGGGAGCTACGGCTTGCAGAATGAGAGATATGGATGTTTGGTGCAGGGTGTGCATGGGGTGATTTATTGGAATATCATCTCTGAATAAGGAGGGATGGGGGTCGGGTGCAGCTCTGCCTCTGGCGCCAGCCGTCTGAACCTCTGGAAATTAAAACGAGAGAGAGAGTCAGCAATTTGGTTATGAAAACCGGGAACATGAACAGCATTTATAATGAATTGTTTTTTAGCTGAAGTCCAAATAAGGCGACGAAGGAGCGGCATCAGGGCGGGAGAATGAGAGCGTCTTTTATTAATGCAGTGAACGACGGCTTCGTTGTCACAGTGAATTAGAATGCTAGAGGCGGACCATTCGTTTCCCCATAGTATAGAAGCGGCTACTATAGGATATAATTCGAAATATGCGGATGAATGGAGATGGGGAGGAATTTCTAGCATTTGAGGTGGCCAATCAGCAGCGAACCAGCGGCCCTGGTAATAGCCTCCAAAGCCTATGGAGGGGGCGGCGTCTGTGTATAGCTGTATATCTACTGGGGATGAGATTAAGTCACTATAAAAGAAAGAGCAGCCGTTCCAGCACTTGAGGAAGGAAATCCAGAGGCTAAATTCACTACGGCAGGGATCGGATAATTGTATGATCTCGTCTAAGCCGTGTGTTGATGCTGCGAGTTGGAGTAAGTGAGTGACGAAAGGGCGCCCTTGTGGGATGATGCGCATAGCGAAATTTAGGTGCCCTAATATTGACAGCAGTTCGCGTTTAGAGCATTCTTGTTTCTCCAAAAATATGGAAGAAAGAGAAATGATTCGGTCGATTTTTTCTTTGGGTAAGGATGCTTGGAATTTTTGTGAATCTAGGTTAATGCCTAGGAATTCTACCAATGTGCTGGGGCCGGAGGTTTTCTCTTCCGCGATGGGGATGCCCAGTTTAGCGAAAACTGTTTTAGTAGTCGCTAGGTGTTTGGCGGGTGGATTGTTAGGGGGAGAGATGATAAGGAAATCATCTAAGAGATGGATTACGTGCGAGATTCCGTAATTATTGGCGAGAATCCAGCATATTGCTTCAGAAAGCATGTCGAATATTTTCGGGCTACTTCTGCATCCGAAGGTTAGCCGGACTGCGAAGTAGAAATTAGATTTCCAATTAATGCCAAAAAGATGCCAGAAATCGGGGTGTAATGGCATGATTTTAAAGGCTGATGTGATGTCGATTTTTGCGAGCCAAGCGTTTCTGCCTACTAGTTTAATCAGCGAGATTGCTTGGTCTATATCGTGGTAATTTAGAGAGAATTCGTCTGACGAAATAATACTGTTAATGCTTGAAAAAGCGGAATTATGGGGGGATGAAAGATCGATTATTAATCGTTTTTTTCCAGAAAATTTTCTGGTTGCTACTCCGATAGGACTGATACGGTAAGCGCTGAACGGCGGGGCGAGGAAGGGACCGATAATGAATTTATTATCGATCTCTTTCTCTATAAGTTGATCTACCACATTTGGTTCGGTGATAGCGGATTGTAGGTTTGGACAGGCGAGGTTGTAGGAGGGGAGAGTAGAAACACCGGGATGGAATCCGTTAGACAAACCTGAAATGAGAAAATCAGAAAAGTTAGGATCATGGTGCATACGTAATTCATCATACAGATTAGAAATATTGACAGGAGTCGACAAATAACTTCTTTGTTTTTTATTGGCTTTCCACACTTGGCAGACGACGCGTGCATGCGCGCCGCCGCAATAGTTGCAAATGTGCAAAAATTTGCAGGGATGGCGAAAGCATCTCGCTGAGTTGAAGCTGATACAGGGCTGAGAGGAGGGAGGGTTTTGAGAAGAGGTGGGGGGAAGAAGAGCGGGGATAGCAGAGGTGGAGGGGCGGGGTACATAGCTGGTGGATTTTGGGGTTTGTAGTTCTTTATCGGTGGGGGAGATAATAAAGGGACAGGAAGTGGTTGTGTGCAAATTTGAACGGCAGACCGCGCAGGAAAGATTACGGCAACCTAAGAAAACTCGATTGTGGAGGTCGGTATCCATAGCCCCCCAATAGGGACACTGATTCCACTGAGTAACGCGAATAGCGCATTTTGCAGAAAACAATTTGTGGTACGTGTAGAATTGGGTTCCCCCATAGGAAAGCGCGAGCTCCGAAATGATGGCCATGTAGTCGTTCAGCTCGCGTCTCCTATGGGGAAAGACTGAACAAATGGTTTCAGTGTAACGTGCGAAGGCTACATGGAATTCGGCTAAAGAAAGTGTGCGGTGTTGGGAGCTAGCGGGTGATTTAAGTGTGATAGTGAATTCGCCGCAATCCACCTGACGTTCTGCCGAAGGAGGTGCTATGGGTGAAAGGAGTGTGCTAAGGTCTATGTCTGCACCTGATAGGATGATGTTCTTGACGGCGTTGGAGATCGGGGGTGGTTCCAGGACTGGAGCGTTATGCGGAATGGGAAGGGGCGTGGCAGTGGTTAGGGTGAAGGGGGGCCGTGCAGAAGAAATATGAGTGGGGATGTTATGTTGTAGAGGGGGATTAGTAATGGATGTGGGTGCTTGGTGAGGGGCTGCAGAGGGGAAGAAGTTAGAAGAGGAAAAATGGGGAGGAAGAGGAAGAGCGTTAGGGCTTATAGGGAAAGGTTGGGTAGAAATAGGCTGGGTTGAAGTATGAGGGAGGTTGGAAGGAAGAGAGAGTTGAAGCGGATTGAAAGTGGGAGGGTGGACTGGAAGATCAGGGCTGGAGTTTTCGCTGGAAGGTGGAGCTGGAGGCCAGGGAAGGAGGGTGGAAAGTCCGGGGTTGGCGTTATTCTCTGGAGGATTGTCCGTGTTTTGGAATGTGATGGTGTTTATGAATTGTCCAGTTCCGTGGGATTGTGTATTATTGCTTTTCTTTGTTGCTTTCCTTGGTGGTCCGGGGAGATTATGAGCGTGCGGAGCTTTGGATGGTTGCGGGTAGGGGGTGTGGCGGGGGCGAGTGTTCCTGGTGTCTTGAGGGGGCGGAGTTGGTGGCGAGATGGATTCATAGAGTTTGATCAGTTCTGTTTTATTGCAGCGGTTGGGTATGGAGATTCCGGCGTTCGTGAGGGTCTGGCGGAGTTCGTGTACTGTCATCCTGGTGGAGGTATGAGATGAAGATCTTGCTGAGGCGTAGGAAGAAGCTGGAGAAGGTATGTGGCGATTTGGAGTGACGGGAGATGGGGATGGGTTGCGGCGTTGAGTCCTAGTGGTTGAGCGGATGGGTCTCCGGCCTCTTATTGGAGCCTCCGTGTTGTGTAGGTTTTCTGGCTGGGTTTGGTGTTGTTGGTCCGGGGCTTGTGTTTCTGGGAGGGTCGCGGTTTGAGTCTTGTCCATGTTGCTTGTAGAAGGGGTGGATGAAGCTGCTTGGTCGATGTTTTAGCTGTTTTAGCAATGCTGCTGCTTGTTGGTGTAGTTGTTGTTGTTGTTGTAGAAGTCGAAGTTTTGCTGTATTATGGTCGAGTTGAATAAGGTTTATAGGCTTGTATAGGAGCTGGTGCGGTCCTGTGGCAAGCTTTTCTTCGGAAAAACGAAGATAAGGGAGTAATGTTTGCTAGGCTATTTATAATGAGTTTAAATTACTCTGATTGGCTAACTAGTGATTGGAGATGAGGGACCAGCTGCGGTCAATTATATCACGTGCTCCTCTCGAAATTAGTTTGTGAAACTTCACTTAATACTTGCATGACCAAATCAGAAATAAAAATGTCATCATTATGCCTTTAAATAAAACCAAAATTTTTACTCTAGCCCACTCCCACCTCCGTCTACAGATACAGGGACTGACGGAAACAATGAAGTACACACCAACAGTCACTGGAGCAAGGCCCTCTCACAGTTGGGAAGATTGGAGTTCTTATGAGCTGTACCAGATAAAAACAACAAAACATAAACTTTTATAACATTTCCAACTTATCCTAAGACTAGTAGACAAGCAGCATAAGCAGACTTCTAATTTCCTGGACCCCAATGTGGACAGTCCAATCAGTTTATGGTTTACAAGGTGTCATACAAATCAGACAAAACAAAATACTTTCTGAAAAAAAAAAAAAAAAAGTTGGCCACTATCAACACCCAGAACAAATAGTTTTAAACAGTTAAGCCACAATCTTTTGTGAGCTTATACTGTAGTTTATAATGTTTTTCATAAACAATAGTAATAGTACAACTAATGCGTCTCTTTCTGTTAATAGTAGTCGAAGTACAAATGTATTTTATCTCATACAATCATATATGCCTAAACATTGTAGATATTTAAAATACATGGAATGAAAAACTTCACTAACCCTTGACTGATTCCAGATTGGTCTTGGCCTTCCTTACACAATGTGTCTGTCTCTTTCTCCAACATACCCTTGGTTCAGGTGTCTTTTTTGGTGGTGCTTACTGCAGATCACCAAGTTGTCATCAAGACTTGAGCTTATAATTGAGATCTTGATGATCAATCCGAGTATCAAGGTTCATAAGTTGCTCTTGCAGTTCTAAATCACTCATGGTGATAGGCAGAAACAGACTGAAAGACAAAAGGATTAATCAAACAAATATAAATGTGTTAACAGAGATAGAGAGAGGGACAAGTGCATTTAACAGGCATGGGTTCTAGAAGTGCCTTTAGCTTTTGCTTGTTAGAAAATAAAATAGGATTTTTGAAGTAATTTAAAGAACCTGAAAAGAGCAAAGAAAAAAATATTAATATCTGAACACCTTGTAATTTACATCCGTATATATATATATATATATATATATATATATATATATATATATATATATATATATATATATATATGGTAGATTAAGCAGTTTTTTGGTTAGTATTTTGTTGTACAGTGAATAAAATGTGCTCAGACATGCAGAATTTCTGTTATGTCTGCCTTTTTTGTTTCTTTTAAGGCATGAAAAATAATAGATACAATGTTGCCTTTAAACCTTTGAGCAACACTTGATTTGCTTTAATATTGAAACAGTTATGAATACAATTGTATTATTAGAGGTAATATTTATTGCATATTGCATAATGTATATAGATTTTGCACGAATTCTATTGTGGTAAACAACAATCTGGTAACACTGTTCCTCATCTTCAAATGTATAACTATATTGTTCTGAACTATACATGACTATATGTGGGAAAAATATTTTTTTTAATAAATAAACTTGGATGTAATTAGATAACGTTTCTAGTTTACCGCACAAGCTATATTTACATCAAGTCTGCAGTCATTTACTGCCCCAGGAGATAGCTACCTTGCTTTTATAAAGGTTCTAAACAAAGCCTAATCTAAATCAACAAATCGTCTTTATTTATTTACTTTTTACTTACCGAGTGGAAAACCGCAGTGAACCTTGGGATCGCAATGAACCTTGGGATCGCGACCATAGAGTAAAAAAAAATAGATCGTGACATACAATGACCCCAACTTAAATGAATAATTTAATAATAAAAAGATCAGCTAAAAATATTTTTTAAACTTAGTACTTTAAATGTAATATTTTTTGAAGTAAAAATAAATAAATAAAATGAATTAATGAAAGTTTTATTAGGCATATTTACCCTAAACTGGGCAATCGATTATAATTTCACTCATTAAATATAAAGTAAATGATAACATATTTATCAACACCAACTAATCTACAATAATAATTAAAAAAAAAAAGAATTATGCAGCATTAACTTACCACTGGCCTCGTAGAGAACAGTTGAACTCACCGGTGATGCAGTTTGACCAATAGCTGAGCGATGTTAAACTCACCGTTGAATGGAAGTCACGTGTACCTGCGTGTATTCTTATATACAGTTGTCTCGGCCCAGTTTACAGACGCTTTTCATGAACAAAACAAAAATTACATATTTTTTAAATAAGAAAACTGCGATAATAGGCGTAAATCAGGTTTTAAAAATTGCGTTGACATCTATTGGTAATTATACTAGTCTTGGAACGTCTCCATTTGACGTCTCAGGCTCTGGTAGATTCTATAGGGAATCCCTGCACGTCTAAATATGACGCTGAAGGGGTACCCTGTTCGTCAAATACTGACGCTGAGGGTTCCTGACCAAGCGTCACTATATGACGAGTTGGGAGTGAGAATAGGCTCTGGAAATCAACAATAATCAAGAAATAGAAGAAGTTAATCAGTGTGTAGGTGAAGCTATAATAGGAGCTGCAATTCAATCAATTCCAAGGCGAGTAGGAAATAAGTAAAGAAGAATTGTTCCATGGTGGACAGATGAATGTGGAAAAGCAATTAAAGAAAGAAACAAAGCATTTAAAAGACTAAAAAGAACCCTTAATTTTGAGGAATTAATTAGTTATAGAAAGGCACAAGCATTGGTTAGAAGAACAATTAAGACAGCAAAAAGAGAATATTGGAGATTGTTCTGCAATACTGTGGGTAGAGATACGGATATTCGCAAGGTTTGGGGTATGGTAAGGAAAATGAATGGGATTAGGAGAGAATATAGCTTCCCAACATTAACTGATAGTGGGAAAATAGCTGTTACAGAAAAAGAAAAGGCAGAAATGCTAGTGCAAGCGTTTGTTAAAATTCATAGTACAGAAAACATTACTGAAAAGGAAAAAAGAGGACGTGAGGAAACGTTATCAAAATACAGAGATTGTAATGATCATGAAAATGTGAATTAGGTATTGAACTTACCTTTTAATATTGACGAGTTAATTTATGTATTAAGGAACAATAGAGTGTCTGCACCAGGTAAAGATCGGGTTTGTTATATAATGATGTCAAATTTAAGTGAGATATCTAAAGATATTTTACTGGATTTTTATAATAGAATATGGGAGAGTGGTAAATTACCTAGAATATGGAAAAAGGCAATAATAATTCCAATACGTAAAAGAGGGAAGGAAGGAAATAGACCAATTGATTACAGACCAATTGCATTAACTTCTCATATATGTAAAATTATAGAGAAAATGATTAATAAAAGGTTAACATATTATATGGAAACTAAAGGATATATTGTGAATTATCAAAATAGATTCAGGAAAGGGAGAAGTACTATAGATTCTACAGTGCGTTTTTTGCCCAAAAATATAGTTAACTTATATGTGTATTTGTAGTTCAATTATTCGAAAATACTGCAGTAGTTGTGAATTTTGGTGGATCATTTGTGGTTGCTTACTGAATACAATTTCATATTGACAGTTATTAACATTATTTTAATAACTAAATGCACGTGAGTGTGTTGAAATGACAGCTTCTTTGCGTTTTAAATAAATAAAAGGGTTTCTTCATCTATAAAATAAAATTGACACTTTATTCTGTATTTTAGTACCAAAACTAGCAAGGGAAGCCCTCTGCATCTGCCTATGCAATACCTCCAGATAATATTGCATTTTATGGAATACATGTCACCTTGTATTGTTTATTTATTTTATATAAATTAATATTTTAATGGCTCATTTGTTGCTTTTGCTAACAAATGCATCTAAACACTGAAATTGCTTGTCATTTTGATAAAACTTATTATTTATTGTATTATTTACAGGTTTGATTTGTAGAATTATTATCAATAAGCAACACCTGAATCAAAAGATATGTGAAGATACGTGAGGCACGCTTTGTGATGTTCATCTCTTTTGTAAAAAAAAAAAAAAAAATCTGAAGGTTATGCATATGTAAGAAATGAGTCTGCCTCGACCCAACTTCCACTCTAAATGGTGAATTGATGCTCATTTCCCAAAAGGGCTGACTTATGAGAGAAAAGAGAAGTCAACAGTTTGTTGTCTCTGCATTGTTTGAGGTGACTACATCTCGACCAAATGGTAACAATTGTAGAATGGGGATGGGTGTGGTGCACAGAGAACCATCTCATCAATGGTGTTGAAACTGCATTAACATAGAGAGATAGGAAATACAGCTGGGTCAACAGTCAAGGAGCAACTTCATTTACATCTAAAGGCAAGTCTAAAGGCAACAGCTAAAACAGTATAAAGGTTGGAGTTTAAGAACGTTCAGGGTTCATTCTGACTCCGGTGAAACCAGGGTACTGCCGTGTACTTTGAGACTGCTATGCTGAATAAACATCTTCATTGAGATTTCTACGTTGTCCTCATTTTTTCTTACACTGGCGAGCCATCCAGCGAGGACTTCCAAGACAACAAAGGAGAGAAAGGTACAGTAAGAAAAGCGAGTTTTCTTATTATATTTTTGTTGTCAGGAATCCCCCTCGTTTAAAAAAAATCTAGAAAAGAAGAATTAGGACAGAAGAGAATTTGTATTGTTCAGTTTTAGCAGAAGGAGTTCTTAAGCCTATTCTGTACAATTTTGTTTAAGATTCTAATGAAACTGAATTAACCCGACGTAGTGTGGTAGCAGAATTGTATTGAATTGTTGTTTCTAAAGTAATTGAAGCAAAGGGCTGAAGTTTAGGTTTCTAAAGTAACTGAAACTTAGTGTTGATCTGTCATAATTATAGTGGCAGAATTGTATTGGAATTGTTGTTTCTAAAGTAATTGAAACAAAGTTATACGTTTCTAACATAAGTGAAACTGATTTTTCATAAACTGAAGTTTTCATAATTGTGTGGAAATTCTAAAGTAACTGAATTGATTTGACGCAGTGTGGTCTCAAAAACAATTATATTTGGTAGGGTGTCTGAAACTGTTAAAAAGATATTTTTCCTGAGGTTTTGCCTAATGTAATGTAGCAGTGTTTTAATTGTTAAATTACAGCACAAAGGACTGATGTAGATTGGTTTTATCTGATAACTTACAGATAAACATTTGAAACTGTTTTGAGTGTAGTTTAGAATTTGAGGCCTGATGAAGTGTGGCTATGTTCAATAGACACTGAAGTACAGACATTATGATGGTCTTGTTTTTTTTTATTTATTTGCACAGGAGCATTGAATAATTGTACCAACAAGTATTAAAATAACTTGATAATGTTCAGTCAGTAAAGAAATAAAATCTATTGAATTACTGAAGAGAACTTAAGATTGTGAAAATGGAAGAGATGATGGTTAAATACATTGCTAAGCATGGCACAGTTGGAATTTTTGATGGTATAGAGAAAGTCGTAGATAAGCCATATGAATGGGCTGTCTCTAAATTTGAAGATTTTTCCAAAATGCCAAAGAACAATAAAGGAAAAATTGCCAATGCACTTCAAGCTGTTCTTGCATCATACAAGGTAACTAGAAAGAGAGTAGTGGTGTTAGAAGCTGAAAATGAGAGACTCAGTGTTGGGGTAATTGCTTCAAAATATTACCAGGCTAGTGAAACATTATGGAAGGAAGAGAAGATCAGAATGCAGAATGAGATTGCACGTCTGAAAACTCATAAAGACTTGTTGGCATCATCTGTAGAAACATTGTACAGTAATTTGGAAGAAGCAAGGGCTACTTGTAACTTCTTCATAAAGAATAGCCTAACAGAGAATAACACCAGTGAGACATTCAACGCAAATAGAGGTCCAAAAATGACAGACATTCAGGAAGATGATAATGAATGGGAGAAAGATTCTCAGTCAGTCAGTAGTCAATGCTCAGACTGTACAGTTAGATTTCCTATGGCACCAGTTCACTCTAATACCACCATGCATACTAGTGAAGCAGGGCTAGAATCAATGGCCCATAACACGGTCAGAGGGTTTAACCCAAATGAACTAGAAGCTGTGATTGCAAATATTGGAAAATTTGATCCTACTGAACAAGATCCTTTAGATTTCCTAAAGAGGTTAGAGGAATATGCAGAGGTGTACAAATATACAGATGGTGATGCATGTGTGTTGCTAAGAATGTGCTTGCCTGAAACTTTGTCTGGGGCTTTATCTCAGAAAGTAAAAGACAAAACTGCAAACAAGTCAGAGAGGAAACAGGCACTGCTTGAAGTCTTAGGTGTGATGTCTGTTAACTGGGATAAAATATCTGAGACACGCATGAAGAAAGGGGAACACCCAAGAGTATTTTCTGAACGATTGTTGGAGATGTTTAAAACATTCAGTGGCAATCCTGATATTACTCATGATGACGTCAGTTTCAAGTCTGCTTTGATTAATAAGTGTGACCCACACACCCATTCTGCTGTGACAATGCTTGTGACACCACTCTCTGATTATAATGACATTATTGGTAAAATGACACAGTTTTACAACAATAATGCAAATTCACAGAGGCAAATGAAAGATGCGAGACATCCTGTTGCTGCCTTTGCAAGCAGAGAATATTCAAGCTCATCCAATGGTTTCCATCACAGAGCAAGGAAATTTACACGTGTGAATGCGGAGGGTGTTGTTCTTTGTTATGCATGTGGAAATGCTGGTCACATTGCGAGGAATTGCCAGGACAGTGCAAAATCTCAAAGCTTTGTTTGTCATGCATGTGGAAAAAATGACCACATAGCAAGACATTGTTTAGAGAAAAGGAGGAAAGACCGGGGAGTTGTTTGTTTCAGATGTGGAATTTTGGGACACAAGGCAATACAGTGTCATGTTTCAGTCAAAAGAAGGACAAGTTATAAAGATTTACATAAGAAAATAGCCAGGCTAGAAAACCAGCTGGAAGAGTTGAAAGGAATGAAGGAAAGACCCATTCACACCTTTGCAGACACATCACTGCATGAAAATGATTCTGTATAATTTCTGAGAAATTATTTTAAATTATATTGATTGTTTAAATGTAACTTATGATACATGTTTTAATGTAATTATTATTTTTTAAACAATGATATTACTGTTGTGTGATGCTTGTATGTGAGAAGATTCTTGTGGGGCAAAGGGGGGGCAACCTCTTCTTTTTATTCTCATTTCAGATTGAAAGGTGTGGTGGAAGATGATCCAGTGAGACAAGCAGGCCAGTTTGACCAGTGGTGGAGATGATGAGATTATGCAAAGAACAAGGTTCTTCAAGAGAACAGAGAGATTCAGAACCACAGGCCGGCCCAGTATTTATCAGAACTTTCAAGCCCTGATGAGAGCCAGAAACCAAGAAGCCTTGATCACAGAAACCAAAAAGAGATCCAAAGCTCCAGGCCCAGCATCAATTAGAATTTTCAAGATCCAGATGACATCTAGAAACCCAGAGATGTTGAAGAAGATCAAGAAACCAAGAGATGCCACTGACATTAAGAACCAAGAGATGTGGATGAGATTAAGAACCCAGAGACGCTGATGAAGTTCTAGAAACCCAGACACAGAAATGTTGGAACAGCACAAAATGGAATACCAGTGACTGCCTTTTCAAGAAAGACTTGTTGTCCAGCTGTAAAGACTGAACAGTGGAAAAGAGAAAGAGAAGCTCAAACCATTTTTAGAGACTGGGAAGTTAATGAAAACAAAAGGGCAAAATACGTACCAACATCGAAGGCCTAAAAGCCTAAGGACACAGACTGACACATGAAGAAAACAAATACATACATACATGAAATACATATTGATAGATTATATATTGCTGTACAAAAATGCATATGTGTGGATGTCGTCAGGTTGTCCACACTGAGAAAAAAAAATAAATAAATGTTGCACACAGAAATGTAGAATGCATATTGCTGTCCATGAAAGCACACTTGGATAAAAGATGTCTACACTGAGAAAGTGGACACATTATGTTTGAAAAAAAAGTATATGTTTGAAAAAAAGAAAAAAGAAAGAAAGGAAAACACAGGAAAATTTGCACACACAGTTTGTTGTGTAGTGAGTGCACACATGTTATCTAGTGGATACAAATGTGGTGTAGGTAATGTGATAGTTTAATGTTTCTAATGCTTTCTAATGTTTGATTTTTATGAGGATGTCAACACTAGACAGAGTGGAAAAAAAAAAAACATAAAGAGAAAAAAAAAGGGAAATGCTTGCACACATAAATGCTTGTTGTGTAGTGAATGCATATGTTGTGTAGTGAATGTACATCTGGTTAGTTAATGCAAATGTTTAATGTTTTTATTGTTTGATTTTTAATGTGGAATTAATTTGGATTTTAATGAGGATCTCCACACTGAGAAAATGGATAGTGAGAGAACAATGTTTGCACAAAATGGACAATGCTGTGCAATGATTGTACATATGGATAAAATATGTACATGCTAAGAAAATGAACGAGAAGAAACACACACCCATGCACACAAGCATGCGCGCACACACACACACACACACAGAAAGACACAAAAACATGCACACACAGACAGATGGACACACACAAACACACACAATTTTCTCTATTGATTGATGTTCTTGCTCCTTTGGCTTTTGGCTGTAGTACCTTTAGACTGATACATTAGAACATTAGATGTCATGGTTCTCATGTGCTCCTCTCTTAAACCCAAGAAATTGTTTGTATTTTATAGTTCCAAATTTGAAGAAGAGACTATGACAACTTGCCTAATTGGATGGAGCAATAACCAGTGTGCATGAGGTGATGACCCCAAGACGGGTAAGATTCTTTGGTGCCCAGCCAAGAACAACCTAAGCCAGGGCTTCACCGCCACTGGGCACCTGCCCGTGAAGGGAGGTGTAATGTGTGAGAGAGTGGTTGTGATGCTTCTTTCTGGGCCAAAGAGCATCAGAGAGGGGACTGTAAGAAGTTAGTCTGCCTCGACCCAACTTCCACTCTAAATGTTGAATTGATGCTCATTTCCCAAAAGGGCTGACTTATGAGAGAAAAGAGAAGTCAACAGTTTGTTGTCTCTGCATTGTTTGAGGTGACTACATCTCGACCAAATGGTAACAATTGTAGAATGGGGATGGGTGTGGTGCACAGAGAACCATCTCATCAATGGTGTTGAAACTGCATTAACATAGAGAGATAGGAAATACAGCTGGGTCAACAGTCAAGGAGCAACTTCATTTACATCTAAAGGCAAGTCTAAAGGCAACAGCTAAAACAGTATAAAGGTTGGAGTTTAAGAACGTTCAGGGTTCATTCTGACTCCGGTGAAACCAGGGTACTGCCGTGTACTTTGAGACTGCTATGCTGAATAAACATCTTCATTGAGATTTCTACGTCGTCCTCATTTTTTCTTACAACCCTTAATAACTGCCTCATTGACTTAACATGGGCTGGGATGTCCCATTGCTGATCTCATTGACTTCCATTATAAATGTCCCACATCAATAACATTACATAGGAGTGTCATAGAGACATGGGGGTGGGCTCATTTGACTCAGGCAACCAATCAGCATCTCAATATGATAATGAAGCTCACAGGCCACGCCCCCAAACTGATCCCATAGACTGCCATTATAACTGGCCTTCATGCATATCTTTGCATAGCAGTGTCCTATTGACTTGGGGGTTGGCTCATTGGACTCGGGCAACCAATGAGCTTCTCAATATGATAATTAAGCTCACAAGCCACGCCCCCAAAATGATCCTAAAGACTGCCATTATAACTGGTCTACATGCATATCTTTGCATAGCAGTGTCCTATTGACTTGGGGGTTGGCTCATTTGACTCGGGCAACCAATGAGCATCTCAATATGATAATGACGCTCACAAGCCACGCCCCCAAACTGATCCCATAGACTGCCTGTAACGGCTCCTGAATGTTTTCTTCTGATTAAAAGAATCACGCTTCAACTGATGTCTCAAAGTTTAATGTCTTCATGGTTATCATTTTCATCATCATGACATCTTCATGTTAATTAGACAACACTGGAACAGCGTGACACCCATTGGACACAACATCTTGACATTTTATATGATGACACCGTGAAAAAACTGAAACAAATAAAACAATCACAAACATAACGTCAAAGTTTTGCTTTTCCTTAAAGTCGTTTCACTGATTTTGTTTCTTATTGAACCAGCATTAATATACACTGTTTTTAACTTTACAAATCAGCTGGTAGAACACAAACAACATACCTTGTGCATCTCTTAATCAAAGTCCAGGAGTCATTGTGATATTTTCAGTCCGTTCCTCCTTGATACAAAACCATACGAAGTTCCTTTTCTTCTTTACAAAAGCATCTTATAGATTGTGTTAACTGCTCGTGTTAACTTCCCGTTCCACTAATAATTAAGATCACGTGACTGTAAACTAAAGCTATAGTACCTCTCTATCACCTGTAGGTGTCACTATTTTACAATTTCGAATACAATCATTTCTCAACAGCATTAATAACATATGAAATGATTTATAACCAAAATATTTTTCCACAAACACAACAAAACATTTAAACGAAAATAAAACCCTTTAAGTTGACAGCTACACTGCCATTATAACTGGCCTACATGCATATCTTTACATAGCAGTGTCCTATTGACTTGGGGGTTGGCTCATTTGACTCAGACAACCAATGAGCATCTCAATATGATAATTAAGCTCACAAGCCACGCCCCCAAACAGATCCTATAGACTGCCATTATAACTGGTCTACATGCATATCTTTGCATAGCAGTGTCCTATTGACTTGGGGGTTGCTCATTTGACTCGGGCAACCAATGAGCATCTCAATATGATAATGACGCTCATAAGCCACGCCCCCAAACTGATCCCATAGACTGCCATTATAACTGGCCTACATGCATATCTTTACATAGCAGTGTCCTATTGACTTGGGGGTTGGCTCATTTGACTCAGACAACCAATGAGCATCTCAATATGATAATTAAGCTCACAAGCCACGCCCCCAAACAGATCCTATAGACTGCCATTATAACTGGTCTACATGCATATCTTTGCATAGCAGTGTCCTATTGACTTGGGGGTTGCTCATTTGACTCGGGCAACCAATGAGCATCTCAATATGATAATGACGCTCATAAGCCACGCCCCCAAACTGATCCCATAGACTGCCATTATAACTGGCCTACATGCATATCTTTACATAGCAGTGTCCTATTGACTTGGGGGTTGGCTCATTTGACTCAGACAACCAATGAGCATCTCAATATGATAATGACGCTCACAAGCCACGCCCCCTCAAACTGATCCCATAGACTGCCATTATAACTGGCCTACATACATATCTTTACATAGCAGTGTCCTATTGACTTGGGGGTTGGCTCATTTGACTCGGGCAACCAATCAGCATCTCAATATGGTAATGACGCTCACAAGCCACGCCCCCAAACTGATCCCATAGACGGCCATTATAACTGGCATACATGCATATCTTTACATAGCAGTGTCCTATTGACTTGGGGGTTGGCTCATTTGACTCAGACAACCAATGAGCATCTCAATATGATAATGAAGCACACAAGCCACGCCCCCAAACTGATCCCATAGACTGCCATTATAATAGGCTTTGATGCATATCTTTGCATAACAGTGTCCTATTGAATTGGGGGTTGGCTCATTTGACTCGGGCAACCAATCAGCATCTCAATATGGTAATGACGCTCACAAGCCACGCCCCCAAACTGATCCCATAGACGGCCATTATAACTGGCATACATGCATATCTTTACATAGCAGTGTCCTATTGACTTGGGGGTGGCTCATTTGACTCAGACAACCAATGAGCATCTCAATATGATAATGAAGCTCACAAGCCACGCCCCCAAACTGATTCCATAGACTTCCATTATAATAGGCTTTGATGCATATCTTTGCATAGCAGTGTCCTATTGAATTGGGGGTTGGCTCATTTGACTTAGGCAACCAACCACACCCAACTTCACTCTGTAACCACGCCCATGGCAACAAAACAGAGTACCCTAGCAACCATTTATCAACAGCTATATCTGAGCATCAGAACATCGTAGAGACATGGGGGTTGGCTTGTTTGGCTCATGCTAGCAAACGGAACTTCCTATATGCTACACATGCTAGCAGTGACTAGCTACATGCTAATATTGACTAGCCAAGTGCTGTAACTTGCTAGAAATGCTTGCTAAGTATAAACAAATGACCAAGCATGTATGTGAGGCTTGCCTAGTAACAACCTAGGGTACCCTAGCAACTGCCTAGCAACCACCCAAATTACCTTAGCAACCGCCTAGCAACCACCTAGCAACCGCCTAGCAACGGCCTAGTAATGCCTCAGTAAGTGCCTAGCGACCACTCAGGACACCCTAGCAACGCCTTAGCAACCACTCAGAATACCCTAGCAACCACCTAGCAACACCTTAGCAACCACCTAGCAACCACTTAGGACACCCTAGCAACACCTTAGCAACCACCTAGCAACCACTTAGGACACCCTAGCAACCGCCTAGCAACACCTTAGCAACCGCCTAGCAACCACTCAGGACACCTTAGCAACCACCTAGCGACACCTAAGCAACCACCTAGCAACCACTTAGGACACCCTAGCAACCGCCTAGCAACACCTTAGCAACCACCTAGCAACCACTCAGAACACCCTAGCAACCACCTAGCAACACCTTAGCAACCACCTAGCAACCACTTAGGACACCCTAGCAACCACCTAGCAACACCTTAGCAACCACCTAGCAACCACTTAGAACACCCTAGCAACACCTTAGCAACCACTTAGGACACCCTAGCAACCACCTAGCAACACCTTAGCAACCACCTAGCAACCACTTAGGACACCCTAGCAACCGCCTAGCAACACCTTAGCAACCACCTAGCAACCACTTAGGACACCCTAGCAACCGCCTAGCAACACCTTAGCAACCACCTAGAAACCACTCAGAACACCCTAGCAACCGCCTAGCAACACCTTAGTAACCACCTAGCAACCACTCAGGACACCCTAGCAACCGCCTAACAACACCTTAGCAACCACCTAGCAACCACTTAGGACACCCTAGCAACCACCTAGCAACACCTTAGCATCCACCTAGCAACCACTCAGAACACAATAGCAACCACCTAGCAACACCATAAATTTAACATTGGCACAAAATGGCTGACATTGGCACAAAATGGCTGACATCCAAAAATCCCCATATGCTTAACATTGCCACAAAATGGCTGACATCGATATCTAGATTACAGAGTTGTAGAAGCTTGGGGGTGGGCTCGTTTTACTCGGCCTGTCAAGTCCGTATTAAGTAGTGATATACCAAATTTGTAGACACTCCCTAGCAACCACTTTTAGGCCCCTAACAACCACATAACAACATAAACAAGCCATATTTCAGCACAGGAATATCATAGAAAGACAGGGTTTGGCCTCTTGATGCAGGCTGATAAAATTGCTTTTGTTTTCACTCAATACAATGGCATCGCCACAGCCTAGCAACCATTTAGAATACCCTAGCAACTGCATAAACACATGAATTTAGCCATTTCTTAGCACTCCATTGCTTTTGCCCAGTTCAGTAATTCATTGTACCCCATCGATTTGCCACGCAAACCCCATTCACATTTTCTTTAGGAAATGTACAATTCTAGTTATTATTATTATACACATTCTCCATGACTAAAAATGCTAACCTACAACTTATACAGTATAAAGTGCTTCACAGATCTCATTTAACTGGGCAGAAATTATCTAAAATGGGTTTCACGTCAGAAATATGTTCATATTGCACACAAAACACACCAGACACTTATCTTCACGCCTTATGGCATTGCACTTCAATTAAATCATTTTGGGAAAAGGCTACTGACACACTCTCCAACTTAATGGGATGTCACATCCCACTGTCTCCCTCTCTCTGCATATTAGGTGACATATCCGCAATCGATATAAATAATACAAATGGTCAATTACTGCTGGTGGCCCTAACTATCGCCAAGAAAACTATCCTCAGAACTGGAAATCAAGAAATACCCCCCCCCTCCCTCTTATTTCCTTTTCATCTACTTATATTGTCCATATTCATACAAACAAACCACATTAGCCTCACACACATAGAACAACAGAATAATTAACCTGATGACAGACAAGACAACAACACACTTCTAACACCCTGTGTCAGCTGACAAGAAAATACACATATGCATGGCTTTGATAACAAATTGATGGTATAAAATGTCAATACAGAGGCAAACCTGCCATTAAATTTAAGAATACATACACTGACTGTTATAGGGATGATTGACAAACCAGAGGGCCCCTGGTTTCCCAATCTATCACTAATAACAGGAATAAGTGCTAAAATGACTAGACCTGAAGTGAGGACACTTCTAATAATCAACTAGGAAATCTGAAATTTGACAAATACCATCAATCTTGAACTAGCCTTTACACACACACACAAACACACACACACGCACACACACGCACATGCACACACACACAAACAGTATTATAGATATACCTTTATAATTATGGTTGAATATTAATATCATGTATGATAAACATCTTCATGTATTCTCATTATGAATATGAATGTCATTTATTTAAATGTATTTTCATGATGACTATATGATTTTCTGATGAATGTCATTTATCTGAATGTATTGCCATGATGATTATATTATTTTATGATGCATACATCTATTCATATGTTATACTGTTTTAATAAGTTTCACTGACCTTTTGATACTTTTCCTCTGAGTAATTCATACCAAGAATATCTAATATTTCCCCTACCATTATACCCCATCGCAGTGGTGATAAAGAATTTATCTGCTTTTTGATTGGACCTTCTAAACACATTGAAAGAGACCTGAGACCAGTTGTACAACTCGCACTTACTGACACCTTTTATGTTTAGGTCATATATTTTATGCTTCACCTCATGACTTTCTTCAATGCAGAATGACGCGTTCATAATTGTTCAATCTCTGAGCCATCAAGTTGTTGTTTAGGTGACTGAGAGAAGGCAGTGTATACACACTGCGGACCCCCACCTACCGATGTCTGCATAAGGAACTGCACCAATGGAGGTGAACAGCTTCATTCAGACTATCATTCTGGGAGAACCCCACACGAAGTGGAAACTTTTGCCAGGGGTAGGACACATTGAACTGAACAAGTTACAGAGGCCTCTATTGACTGAATGGGCTGTGCATTTGAGTCAGGCTCATCAAAAGAGGTGAAAACGAATCTGGACCTGTTTAGCTACCTGCTGAACGTGAATTACAACTGAAAAAATCTGCAGAGACTGTCTTGAATTGCCCAAGAACGACCTCAACAATGATACATCAGTGACCCCATGTCTACACATCTATATTTGACCCATGGGGCCAAAGGGGGATTTCTGTAAGACTTGAGATACCACAAATACTTTGATGTCTTTGACAATTCAAACATGAGCTGGAAACACAGAGACAATCGGCTCCACAACCCACCAGGTGGGAATGCGGGAAAGCCAGCTCCTTCATTTACATTTGAAGCAACCCCCTCTCCTTACTCACCCTCTCTTCATACATACTCACACAGAATGGTCATTTCAAAGTATGAATGTTCTAAATCAATCCAAGTGACTTTATCTATCATGTCTGATATCATTTGAAATGTCTCAGTGCGACTGGTACAATGGTCTCATTTCCTCAGAAATAGACATAATCAAAATAATAGATATATAACTTCAGATATCTTTTGAACCACTGCTAAGGGTGTGCCTATACCTAGGGGGCCTTTATTCAAATGACCATTTGTTCCCTGTAGGCAGAAACTCTTCTAACATGCCACTAAATGTAAATGCCTTTTGTTATTCGACAAACACCCATCCTTGAGGAGACTCTTGGTTTGACTACTTAAGGAACAGTTTCTAAATGTTCGGCGCGATTCTGTACCCAGATTAGCCCGTAGCGTGGAGCTCTCATGCTCCACGCTATGTATATTTTGATGTCAGGTATGCATCTTTTGATCTTGGATTTATCTTTGATAATTTGATGTCTTGTATTGATTGTTTATGAATTGACTGAATGAATTGGCTTAATACACAGTTACCTGACTAATAAATTGTTATGTTTTGAATAATTCAAACAGATCTCATGTTATTATCTCTAGTAGATTACGTTAAGTCCATAACACCGCAAACCCCTGTATAGGTTAGTAACGGACTAAGACACGATAGACGGAGCAGCGTGGCACGATGATCTTAGGGCTCCGACTAACACGTTGGTATTAATTCAAGTATACTTAGACTGTAAAAGGCCAATAATGGGTTTTCTATTTAGAACAACAAAGGATTGTTGAGACAAGTCTAAATGTGGGTAGGCCTTCATCTACAAACTTATAATACTATTTAAATCATATGGTGATTATTCTATAGTAATGATCATGGTAAGATTACATAGTTTTGTCTTGATTTAGTAGATAGCAGATCTATGGGGACCACACAACAAATATTCTAATCTGAGTAAGTAGGGTTCTGCCATTTAGAATAGTGGTTAAATCGCCTCTGTTTAATGACCAAGACTAACAAGTTTGTGCTTAAGAGATTGTATACTCGGCCGGTACAAGACTCAGGATGTTATAGGAATCCGAATGAACGAGAATAACATACAATAATGAATCGAAGAGAATATTCAATCATAACCTAAAGTAATATTAAAAGAAACAAAATAACCTTATCAATGTTTTATAATTGGAGTCAGATAAAACGAGAAGGAATATATTAATATTCTAAACCACCTCATACTAAAATTGGAGTCAGATATGAGTTAAAGTTAAAGTAAATCAACATTGTGCACTGAAAAGACCGAACAGGCAATAAACCTTCATCCACCAGTAGATACCGTCGTTGGACTAACTGGTTGGACCCTACACACATACAATGTAAATTGTGTCAAAGCCGCTTAACACTTGGTCTCAGGATGGCGCCGCGGATGGCTGCCTCGGTGTGGAGCTCTCCAGTGTTTGCACTATTTCTGTTAGTCTGTCCTGTTTTATGTTTATCAAACACGATCAGTTATACCAGGGACGAGCTGCTGAACATTCTGCAGTGCACACCAACTAATCACCAACTGGATTTTGATTTCTCTGGCATTTTGAGGAACATTGTCATCGGCGGAGCAGCTGCTTTGTGGAAGAAATACAAGACCGGGCGCGCTCGTCAGGCTGAGACAACGCGGCTTCAGAATGGTGCTGCCTAGCATCCATCTAGCGGATCTCCGCTCTCTACCTAACAAAATGGACGAACTACTTCTGCTCTCACGCAAAAACAAGAACTTTAACAACTCTGCTGCGCTGTGTTTCACAGAAACCTGGCTGAACGAAGCCATTCCGGACAGCGCATTACACCTACCGGACTTTCAGCTTTACAGAGCAGATCGTGATACGGAGTCAACGGATAAAACGCGCGGTGGTGGGACATGCTTTTACATCAACAGGAGGTGGTGTACGGATGTAACTGTGTTAAAGAAGATGTGCTGTCCTGATGTGGAAGTGCTTCTCATTAACTGCAAGCCGTTTTATGCACCGCGGGAGTTTTCCTCGTTCATTCTCATCAGTGTTTACATTCCACCACAAGCACACGTGAGTACGGCGTTGCAACAGCTGGCTGATCTGATCACAGAGACTGAACAACGACACCCGGACTCTGTTTTTATCATTCTCGGTGACTTTAATCAGGCAAAACTCACACATGAGCTGCCTAAATTCAAACAGCACATCACATGCCCCACCAGAGACAATAACATTCTGGACCATTGCTACACCACAATAAAGGATGCATATCGCTCCGTCGCCAGAGCAGCTCTAGGACTCTCCGACCACTGCCTGGTTCATCTTATTCCAACTTACAGGCAAAAACTTAAAACTACTAAGCCAGTATTAAGGACTGTTAAGAGATGGACCAACGATACAGAGCAGGTCTTACAAGCCTGTTTTGAATGCACTGAATGAAGTGTTTTTGAAGCTGCAGCCACTGACCTGGACGAGCTCACCGACACTGTAACATCATACATCAGTTTCTGTGAGGAGTTATGCATCCCTACCAGGACCTACTTATCATTTAACAATGACAAACCATGGTTTACACCAAAACTTAGACAGCTTCGTCATGAAAAAGAGGATGCCTACAGAAGTGGGGACAGGATTTTGTACAATCAGGCCAGGAACACACTGACAAAGGAGATTGGTGTGGCTAAGAAGAGTTATGACAAAAAATTGCAAAACCAGTTTTCTGCCAACGACCCTGCATCAGTGTGGAAAGGCCTAAAAGACATCACAAATTAAAAAACGCCATCCACCAGTATCGACAGCAACAAACATCTTGCAAACGAGCTGAATATGTTCTATTGTAGATTTGACACCTCTGACCAGACACCTCACACCCGCCCGGACCATCTCCCTACACAGCCATCAACACCTCCAGCCATCTCCCTCTCCCCCCCTGCACTTCAGATCAGTGAGGATAATGGGCATCAGATCCTCAGTAAACAGCCATCAACACCTCCACCCATCTCCCTCTCCTCCCCTGCACTTCAGATCAGTGAGGATAATGGGCATCAGATCCTCAGTAAACAGCCATCAAAACCTCCAGCCATCTCCCTCTTCTCCCCTGCACTTCAGATCAGTGAGGAAACTGGGCATCAGATCCTCAGTAAACAGCCATCAACACCTCCAGCCATCTCCCTCTCCTCCCCTGCACTTCAGATCAGTGAGGATAATGGGCATCAGATCCTCAGTAAACAGCCATCAACACCTCCAGCCATCTCCTTCTCCACCCGGGCACTTCAGATCAGTGAGGATAATGTGCGTCAGATCTTCAGTAAACAGAAGAGACGAAAAGCTCCAGGCCCAGACGGTGTTTCCCCAGCCTGTCTGAGAACCTGCGCAGACCAGCTGGCTCCTATTTTCACACAGATCTTCAACAGATCACTGGAACAGCGCAAAGTTCCATCCTGCTTCAAATGTGCCACCATCATCCCAATACCAAAGAAACCAAAGATCACAGGACTCAATGACTACAGACCTGTCGCCTTAACATCTGTGACCATGAAGCCATTCGAAAGACTGGTGCTAGCTTATCTGAAGGACATCACTGGACCTTTGCTGGACCCCCTGCAGTTTGCCTACAGAGCAAACCGGTCTGTGGATGATGCAGTCAACATGGGACTGCATTATATCCTAGAACATCTGGACAAACCAGGGAACTACGCAAGGATAGTGTTTGTGGACTTCAGTTCTGCCTTTAACACCATCGTCCCATCACTGCTCGAGAACAAACTGATCAGCACTGGTG